>PVIA01008182.1:0-74645 GCA_004024845.1 Tonatia bakeri
CACCAAGACTTTACTCACTCATGCATTCCTTCTACAAAGATTTGTTGACTATGATGTCTGAGCTGCTGAACTACAGTACTATAGACTGATTCATTTTCTCCCAGTACAATATACTGGCTCATTTGCTCTTATTCTTTTGCCAGCATGACTTTACCAACATCCCATAGGGAGTGGTGTTTTCCAGGGGTTTGTTCTTGCATCCCTCCCGTTACCAGGAATGGCTAACATCTGACATGGATGTAATCTCTTCCCTCTCTGGAGCCAGTGGTGGATATTAGTCATCTTTCATGGCACTCTTTTCCACTATGCCTGAGGTGGCCTTAAATTCTTTCTCAACATGGGTATCATCTAAGTCACTGGGAGATGGAATGCAACAGTCACTGGGGAATAGAATGTCTGTTCTTCCTGCAACTCCCTCCCTCAATGACTTTACCTGGCCTGTGGCTTCCACTTTAACTCTGTGAAGATGATCCCCATACTCTATTTGACATTTCTCCTGAATTCTAGATTCATATTTTCAATGACCTTCCCCACTTCATGTCTCCAACTCAGCTTTTGTAATAACAAAGTTAATATACAAGGCCTGTCCAGAAGGTGCCATATTTTGCTGTATATAATGTGCACTATTTTGCCCAAATTTTTGAGGGAAAAATAAGGGTGTGCATAATACATGGATAGTATTAAATGAATGATAAAAATCAAAATGAAAGAGTTTTTTCCTGAAAGTTTGGGCCAAAAATGTGAGTGTGCATTATATGTGGCAAAATACAGTAACCAGCTATGTAATATTAAAAAATAGAGACATTTATTGAAGAAGATACAAGATATAAGAAACATTGTACATAGGATGATGACATTTCATTCCCCTTCAAAGTAGGCACCTTGGGGCCTCACACAATTCTCCCAGTTGCCATCAGTTGCCCCATTGTATTTTCCTGAATTTCACTGGTAGCCTGAAATCTCTTTCCTTTCAAAGGTGATTTTAGTTTTGGGAAAAACCAGAAGTCTCAGGGTGCCAAATCTGGGCTGTACGGGGACTGAGTCACCTGGGTGATTTGATGTTTTACCAAAAAAACTATGAATGACACATGAGGTATGAGTTGGCATGTTGGCATGTTGTCATGATGAAGCTGCCAATCAGCAGTGCCCATAGCTGTGGTCTTCTGAATCTTCTGAATAGTTTCCTGCAAAGGAAAATTCAAGCTTAATACAAAATCTGATACAGATTCATTGCTATACTCACTCAGTCATTTTGAATATGGCAGCCACACAGTATACATTCTTACTCAAAGATGTCTAGTGACCTCACTGCCTAGTATAGTGAAGTCTTCATTGTTCACACATGCACATTCCAGCCCACTCTTTTTGGCTGCCAGGTTGCCCTGATGTCATGCAACCGGTTCTCGTTATAGTAACAATGTCTGGCCCTTTTCTGGACAGACCTCATATTCTCCATAGAACCTGCTCTTAGGAATTACTATTTATAGTCACTCAGCCTAATGATAGGCTTATCTCTACTTTCTCTTATCCCTTACTTCAACTGCATGCGCAGTTGATCATTAAGTCATATTAACTCTACCTCATAAGTGTTTCTTAAATATGTTACTGCTTGTCCTTTTCCACTTTTCTAGTATAAACCATCATGGATTGCCTTCATGGATACTTGCAATAACCTCTGTCATTCTCTATGAATGAATTACTCTCCAAATTATCCTCCACCTTGACATTAATTATCTTCTTAAAGCACTGATCTGACCATATTAGTGATTTCTTTCATTTCTTTCAATGAATCCTTAAATCCTTCATTGTCACCAGAAAAAATATCAGATTCCTTCTTTGTTTGCTATTCAGAGCCCTTGACACTCTAGCACCAAATTACTTTTCAAGCATATTTCTCGTCACTTCCCCAACTCCTAGCTTTCTGCTTCAGGCATACCATACAAGCTATTCACTAAATATACCATGAACTTCTGTACTTGCTGTCTTTCCTCATGCTGTGCAATCTGTTTAGAATACTTTTTCCTCCACTAACTGCCTAAGAAAATTCTCCCCCATCAAAGTTTAGTTCTCCGCTGTCTCTCCCCTTCTCCAATCCAGCCTCCATCAATGGTTCAATGTTGTGTGACAGTTAGTTGAGTCTGTTGCACCAAGCTGTTGACTCCTAGAGGAATCTTATCCATTTTTGTATCTGTAACATGAATAATAGGGTGCCTAACACATATTAAAAGCATATGCCAAAGAAAAGGATAGCCCATATTCTAAGTCACTGTTCTCTTTAAAGAATAGTAGCTGCTTGATAAATGAAGATGATAAATATGGCTTAAATTTGAGTCTTATCACATAGTCTTGGATTGCAAATTGTTGACTTGCCTTGCCAGTATTTTCCCAAGCCTCCAGTGAATTTTTTTTGGAAATGTATGCAGTGAAATGATTCATCCAGACTTTGTTAAATAAAATTATCCCTTCATTTTCTTGTTTTAGGAACAAAACAAAACCACCAATGCTTAATTGATATAAGTGGAAATCCCCCTTTTTTTTGTATGATCCAATGTTTTCATTAAGCAATTTCAGAGTAGAGAAATGAAAAGAGTATTTGGAGGGGCTTCCAGTGGCATTCTGCCCAAGCAAATCTGACTAATCTGAATAGTAGATTTGGAATCTCCAAGCACACCTCATAAAAGCCATCCCTAGAGAAAAGGGCTTCACAGTAACAAGCTGCTTCCACTTCAAGATGGAAACCCCATTTTATGCTGTCTACAAGGCCCTGGAAATGGTTGGGCATAATAAATAATAATATAATCAAATGTTGGTTTATGTAATCACATAACTCTTTACTATAAAATTTTAAAATATTAGAAAGTATATTAGAGTTAATACACAGTAGACTTTAAAATTAAAAGTATCACTGTTTGTGGTAGGTCTCCCCTAAATCAATCCAATAACATTTACCTGCCTCATAAAACTGTATCTAATAAGGCAAATGAGATTAATGAATTGCAGTATCATTTATGAGAAAACAAAGGCCTCCACTTCCAACATTGCTATCAGCAGTTCTCATTGGAATCCTTTCATTAACTGTGGAAGTTGATTTAAATTATGCAATCCAAATTTTAAGTGGATGTATTAAGACATGTATCGGGGCACTGGAAGGTAGAAAAATTCTCACAAAGCTCAGATAGGAGTAAGTGAATCTTTCCTGCAAAGAAAAAGATGCCGGATTACAAACGAGCACTCTCTTCAGCGAGCGGGCTAATCAGTGTGCAGGCCTGGACAAAGGGAACAACGGACACCTCCTGACACCAGGCTGTGTGTCTGGTGAGCATCCCTCGGTGCAGTGTTAGTACTGTGCGCGTATTTATTGTGTTTCTATAAAGTCCTAATGAGCTCTGTGGGTGAGAGTGAAACCTTTTGCTTTTTCACACTGTGCTCAAGACCCCTAAACTTCATGGGGTCAAATCTAAAGAAAGGGTAATGGACCATGAGGTCCAGATTAATAGACCTGATATTAACACAGCAGCAAGAATGTCACCAAATGCAAAGTTTAGGGCAAGCAATGAATGAAGTATTTGTTACACTTAAATAATATACAAAGGTTATAACAGAGTAGTGGCACTATATCAATGTCATTATTGCAGGACTTTGAGAAAGTATGAAATAACCCTGTAACACATCTGTAGATTACAATAGACAAATTTGTCTTCCAACAGAAAATCATAAATTAAAATAGAAAGCTATATGGCTATGGGGACTAGCTATAATTACTTTTAGATATTGAAAATCTCTTGGCCAGAGAAATAATCAGCATACTATCAGTATCTAATACTCATATAACAGAAATGTATTGTACCCTTCATATTGATTTTGCAGTTCATGTACTGAAATGTACATTTTCTCAATAAAACAGATTTTTCTCCTCTAATGCTCTGGTTCCTTTAGGATAGGACAGATGTTTCTTGCTTTGAAATGAGTGAAACATAATCACACTGAGGATGATGTCATGAACAGAACCACTTGTGTAAATATAGGACTCTTTCATCAGACTCCTTATCCATGTAGCTGTTGGCTCATCAGGGTAAGCCTAGTCTGTTATTACAGTGAACTTCAGTTCCAATGATGCAATGTAAGCCACAGACTTGGGGTCTGAAAGCCTTGTACTTCGTGGTTTTGTTGGTAAGTTCACATTAAAAGAATCATCACTCTCTCACATGGGTAAGAAAGGGAAGATATGAAGGTATGAGCCAATAAAAATATTTGTGTGCTTGTTCACCTTCTGGGTTACTTTTCTTTGGAATTGCCTTAGTTGGGTTATAAATTATCTGAGGACAAGGAGTCTATCTTTACTTCTGCGGTTATATGTTTCTGTTCCTAACACGAAAGATAAAGCCACAGTATTGTTCACACACTCCACGTCTCATGGATATATGAGGTCTGTCCAGGAGTATCCAGCCATATAACATGAAAAACAGAGACACTTACTGAGGAAGATACAAGATACAAGAACCATTGTACACAGGACAATGACACCTCAGTCCCCTTCAAAGTAGGCATCTTGGGACATCACACAGTTCTCCCTGTCGCCATCAGCTGCTCTGTTGTATTTTCCTGAAACTCACTGATGGTCTGAAATCTTTTTCCTTTCAAAGGTTATTTTAATTTTGGGAAAAACCACAAGTCTCAGGGTGCCAAATCTGGGCTGTAAGGGGGATGGTCACCTGGGTGATTTGATGTTTTGCCAAAAAATAGTGCAAAAGTCATGATGAAGCTGCCAATCAGCAGTTGCCCATAGCTGCAGCCTTCTGAATCATCCTAATAGCTTCTGTGGAGGAAAATTCAAGCTTAATGCAAAATTTGATGCAGATTTATTTCTCTACTCACTCAGTCATTCTGAATGTCACAGCCACACAGTACACATGCTCACTCAACAGCATCTACTGCCCCACTAACTAGTACAGTGAAGTCATCATTGTTCACATATGCACAGTCAGTCCACTCTCCTCAGCTGCCAGGTTACATCATTGTCATGCAAACCATTCTCATTATATTAACAATGGCTGGACTTTTTCCAGAGAGACTATTTATGAATGAAATTTTACTCATAGAGATATGTTATATATGAGTATATGTGATATATGATAGCATTTATATATAAAATGTTATTCATTACTTACCAGTTCCTCTTTTTTCTATGACTTGATTATCACAAAAGTGGAAAATTTCTTCAGGAAATTCAGGCAGTATATTGCCAAATGAATTAGCTAACATGTGCTGTCATGAACTTTCAGCAGATTATTAATTGCTAATTTTGCATTATTGATTTGAATTCCAGGAGTCTGCCCCACCCACTAATTCAGAGGTTACTAGAATGTCACTTTCATATTTGTATAATTAGACCAAGCTCAAATAAATAAAAAAACCTCACAGGTTTCAGAAAACTGCTTTCAATGTTTAAGTACACAAAGCAAAGACCCTGAGAAACAAAAAACGGGCCCCTGGACACTAAGTTCCATGGTCAAGTGTCGTCATTTCTCTTTGACTCTTAGATTCACAGGGATGGAAATAATGACAACTAGGTTACTTATGCTTGTTGCTCTTGTTGGTAAAGGAAATACATAGACATTTAAAAATACAAACCCATTAAATTTTGTGAACAAAGGACAGCTAAAAGCACTTACCTGTCAATGGGGTTGACCCTAAAGAAATGACACTATGAGCCACGCAAATGTGTGTGACACAGGAACATAGAAATGCTGACCTACCTAAAAATCTCACCAGCCTGCCAGAGTCCCTAAAATTTCTGTCATCAGAGTCATTGCTGTGCGTTAAAACATCATTTAGAGAAGGCCCATTAAAATTCGGGCACAATGCATTCACCCGATAATATCCATGATCTCTCTGGCATGTTGTGGTCAAGAGCAGGATGCAGTCCAGAGCAGATATTGTCTGAACCAAAAGAGTACAGACTTGAGTAAAGTCGGATGTAAAAGAACCGTGGAGATTCAGGAGGTCCTAAGGCACTGGCCATGGGTAGTAAGATGTACCACCCAAGAGATTGGGGTGAGACTGCAGGCTACCTCTTCAGAAAATGGACATGAAGCCTATTAGTGAACTCTTTCTAAAAATTTCCCTAAAATTGTCAGTTCTTAAAGGAATTTATATTTATACTCCCCAACTGCAACATACTAAAGGGTAGTTATTACCCTAAAAATAAGCGTGTAGTTCATTTCCTCTGGTATAATTTTTAAAATGAGACCAACAGATGTTAGAAAAGAGATACATCCAATTCCAAGATTTACCCTTCACCAAACATATACACGTACACCTATGAAACAATTATTTCAACACACTGAATGTTAGGAAATGCAGGATAGTGATGATACCCAAAAGGATGATTTTTAAAAATATTTTTAGAGCATTGTAGATTTACAGCAAAATTAAGCAGGAAGTATGGAGAGTTCCCATATATCCTCTTCTTCCCCCCGCACTGACGGCATCTTCCACTATCAGCATCCCACACCAGAGCTGTGCACTTGTTTCCATTGAGCTTACACTGATTCATCATAGTCACTCAAAGTCCATAGTTCACATTAGGGTTCACTCACTCTTGGTGTTGTACATTCAATGGGTTTTAATAAGTATATGATAACTGGTACCCACTATTATGGCATCATACAGAATAGCTTTACTACCTTTAAGACCTTCTATGTTCCACCTGTTGATTCCTCTCTCCCCACTAGCCCCTGGAAACTGCTGATCTTTCTATTGTCTCCTCAGTTTGCCTTTCCAGAATGTCATATAGTGGAATAATACAGTAGCCTTTTCAGATTGCCTTCTTTCACTTAGTAATGCACTTTTAAGTTTCCTCCATGTCTTTTCCTAGCTTGACATCTCATTCCTTTTCAGCACTGAGTAATATTCCATTGTCTGGGTGTACCATACTTTATATAGCCACTCACCTACTGAGTGGAAGCAACTTGGTTGCTTCCAAGTTTTGGCAATGATGAATTTCTTATGATGGCACACCTAGATTATTTGGCCCCTGCCTACCTGTCTCATTTGTTTCCTACTATTCCACCTGTTGCATACTCCAGTCTAGGTAAAACTGGCCTTCTTGTTGATCCTCAGAGATGCCACTCTAGTTTCCACATCAAGGCTTTTGTACTTGCTCTTCCCTCAGCCCAGAATATTCTTTCCTCAAATTTTTACAGGGCTCTAGACCATCCCTCACATTTCAAGGGCTCATGGCAAAAGGGAAAACAGAGGCTCTACTTCTTATGTTGAAAATGATAAGACAACAAACCGATTAACAAAATGTGTTCTATTCTATTGACTTAACAAACAGACTCTCATGGTGGCAATTTTCTTTACCATAAAGCTCTGGTTATTATATGATATAGTAGGCAAAATATAGAAGATTACTAAATTTAATAATTTTGTGCATGTCTAGGTGTTATATTGCTAAAACAGCAATGTTTAGATGAGTAAATAAACTACATAATTCATAAATTATGTTTTAACTTATTAAACTTTTTTCTTATTTCAGTAAGATCACTATTCTTATAATCAAGATTTTACATAATGTCTGCTTTGTTGACAATATTGATCTAAAGGGTTAAAAATACATTATAATTATATTGAAAATGCATAAAATTTGAACATATTTTAATGAAAAATTTGAATTCTACTTTTATAAGTTAAAATTGTTTTTCAGGTTTTCAAGGAAGTTATAAAAACTTCAAAACTATGTAATATAACTAAAAGGCAAAATATAAACTAATTAATATCAAAATTTTAATAAATTCCTTAAAGATGAAATTTTATTTCTTTTTGGAAAATTTACTTAAATGAACTAAATATTCGTATATATATAAAACAGTCCACAATTCTAGTGTTCAATGTCTAGATAATTGTCAATGTAAAAACAAATTAATTTATATCTTTAGTACCATAAATCAGAACATGAAGAGAAGGAAATAGACATTTTGCACTAATGGAAAATGATTTTTCATTATGCAAGAATCTATTCTTTTCTGGGGGGAAACTGACAATTCAATTAATATTTCTTTTATCTCACTCCTTTGTTACTCCTGTCCTCTCCCGATGAACAGCAGCACAGCTCACCTGCCCTTGCAGCCTGGGGCGCTGTGGCCTTGTGTCCCAAGGTCACGGCACAGGAGATTTCTGACAAGAGTTTCCCTGGGGCCTAAGCAGTTTTATTCACAAGAAGAGACGTTTAGGGTCACTCATTAGCTGCACCAGCACTCAGTGCTAGACCCCAGGTAACAGACCATCCATGCGTCCTGGAATAAATTTGTTTTTGTAAAGCATGGGTCCCTCTAACAAGCAGAGCCCAGGAAAGCTGCCCTCTCGCTGGAGTCTGAGGGTGGTATTGAAAATCTCCTTCCATTCTTTCAGATTTGATTCAAAGGTCACCTTATCAGATACTCCTGACACGTGTGCACAAGGACACATCCGCACACACAAGGGCACATATGCACACATCAGTGCCCATCTATGCATGCACATGCCCATGTGATTCTGTCCAGTCCTTTTCAGGTTTAGTTTTCTTCAGAATATTTATTCCTACCTGACACATGTATATTAATTTTTTATTGTCCATCTCCCAACCAGAACGTGAGCTCTGTAAATACGTGCTCCACTTCCTTCTGTGGGCAGTATGTGCGCATGTTTAGAGGTGGGAATGGCAGCATTATCTGGAAGGTAACAAGGAATGCAGGAAAATGACCTAGTTTGCTGTTGCCTGGGGTATTTCTGACAAAAACCATAAAATACTACTGTTTTCTAGATTGATATGTTTGCAGGTAAAATGAAGGGAATCTTCTGATGTGATTATAGTTTGAGATTGAAGAAATTAAGGCTGTTTGCAGTCTTCTTCAGTTCTTACGATTGCTTCTGTAATAAGAACATGAGTTCTCCAAAGGCCGTCCTCACCCTTGCCGTCCATCGTGACTTGCTTCCTTAACTGAGGTCATCAACACATCACCAAAGTCAGACCTTTACCCTTATAAACATGTTTATATGATCACATTATTTACTAAATAATAAAAAGTAAAGTTATAAAGATAAGAGTTTTGTCCTAGCTCAATTAAACTAAAATGAAAAAAAATGACAAGGCACCACAATCTAAATGCAAAAAGAAAATTTGGTTTTCTTGGTGATGACTTCTCATAAATATAAGGCTATTGTATTCCCTGGCCTTTTATTTATTTTTTTTTGGGGGGGGGGCTTTTCCTTTTCCATTCTTTTAGTCTATTTCTCATAAAGAAAGTCATTGTAAAACTAAAGTTAGTATATTATGACCAAAGCTGAAAATATAGTTTCTTCATAATAAGAGTGAAGCCAAAAATATAGTTTCTTCATAATAAGAGTGAAGGAGAAAAGATGTAGGTCTCATCCTATTGAAAGGGCTGCTAACAATACTCCGCTGCTAACAATACTCCGCTACTAACACGGACTTCGCAGCGTCAGCAGTTTAGCTGGCACAGCCCCTGCCAGTGACCGACCCCATCAAAGTGCAGGCCCCTTTCTCTCCTGAAATGTTTCTTCACCAGTGTTTTTGTGTGTGCCTAGGCCAATGGCTTCAAAGCATTTCTTAAAAAGAAGTTAAGATGTATGTGCTCCCTACAGAAGTTTTATACAGTCTTTTAAGCTATTGGAATTCAAATCGTTTAATGACTGTGATGAGGTTGTTAGCTGACATAAACATTCACTAGCTATCCAAAACGTCTGCATCCAGTGCTAAGTAAAAGTATATTTGGTGTTTTATTCTGAAGGCTTGGACTCCTTTGTGAATAGACCAAGAATTAATAAGTATTTGTGGTTTCCTAGGAAAATTCTGCCACCTAGAATTTAAATATAAGAATCCCCAGTTAGAAAATGAAACAAACCTCACTGCTTTAGGGAGAAAACATGCGGTATAATTACTCGTGGAAGAAGAGAGAAAGGAGGAAAGGAAAACTGACTGATAAAATCAGTGTTTTAGGACAAGAATCATGTAAAGTTCACAAAGCCACTTAACTCCAGGTTCAAGTAGTTCTCAGGATACAAATTCCACATAGTTGGAATAATAAATCTAGGTCTCAGATAAAACCTCCAATTATCGATTGAGTATGTGTTATTTAAAAGCTTTATTAAATTACTACATGTCAGGAAATGTGCTATCCACTAAACATGCAAAATTCAGTTCATATTCTAGTGAAAATTAGCTACCTTTAAAAAAATTACATTTAATACCAAAAAATTGAAGGCAAGGTCTCAAAGAGATAGCTGTACACATATGTTCACAGCAGCACTGTTCACAACACCTAAAACATGGAAGCATCCCAGGTGTCCCAGACAGGTGAATGGATAAGTACAACATGGCATATGCACACAGTGGAATATTACTCAGTCTCAATAAGGAAGGAAATTCCAACACATGCTCTGACATAGATGCACCTTGAAGACATAACGCCAGGCAAAATAAGCCAATCACAAAAAAACTAATAGTGTGTGATTCCATATATGAGACAGCCAGAGTAGTCAAAATCATAAAGACAGAAAGTAGAATTGTGGTTGCTGGAGGCCGAGGAAAAGGAGAGTGAAAAGTGACTGTTTGATGGGTAGAGTTTCAGTTGGGCAAGAGGTAAAGCATTCTGGAGATGGACGGTGGGGATAGTCGCACAACAGTGTGAATGTACTTAATGCCACTGGACTGTACACTGAAATGGTAAAAGTAGTAAATGCATGCTAGAAGTATTTTATCAATAAAACATTGAAAACTGCATTTAAAAAGTATGAGTATATAATGGGAATATAAACCAAATACTGTAGAGTCACAGAAAAGGAAGAAATTACCTCTGTGTCAGGTGGGGTGATGGCCAGAGAAGGCTTGCAGCAGAGGGGATAGCTGAATGAGGCCCCGGGGGACATAAAACACATTAACACTCGTGTAACCAACTCCACTTAACACCAGACTGACTGACGCTCCATCCCCTCTGTAAACACACTGTGTGATGGCCATGTCTCCCAGTTGCTGGCTATAGGAACCACCCTCTCCAAGGCTCCAGAATTCCCCTCTCCGCTGGTGACTTGTGTGCTTGTCAAGAGTCAGAGGCATTGATTCTCCAGTGTTTATACCATTATGTTTACAGTAATTAACCAATCAAATTAAATATTATAAAAACCAATTCTATTCCACCATGAAAAGGAATTGCCGGATTTCCGGTCAAGCTGGCAGCATAGGTAAGCATAGCTCACCTCCTCACACAAATACATGAACATTACAACTGAACTATAGAACAACCGTCACTCAGAACCATCAGAAATATAGTTGATGGAATTCCAACAACTACAAAATTAAAGAATCCACATCCATCCAGACTGGTAGGAGAGGCAGAGACACAGAATGCGCTGGTCCCATATCCACATGTGGTGGACACAGGTTGGGAGGGATATCTTGGGAGTGAGGAGTCCCAGCCCCACACCAGAAACCCCAGCCCAGGAATCCAGTGCCAGGAACTTTTGGCTGCAAAAACCAACAGGAATTGAGTGAGCAGAAGAAATTTATGGAGCCCCAAGCAGTTCCTCTTAAAGAACCTACACGTGGACTTGCTCACACTCACTCCCTCTGAGCTCCAGCACTGAGGAAGCAGCTTGAAAGGCACCAGTGGTATACAAGGAGTAACTGAAGTATATGGCATTAAGACAGGAGCTGGGGGAAGGCATTCTCTCAGACAGAAAGGCAGGCAAAGGTCATTTTCCCTTTTCTGAGCCCTCTCCCCAAGAGTCACAGAGCTGGCAAGCAGGTGCCATGTCTGGGACTCCATCAACCTGACTAACACTGTTTTCCCCACCCTAGTGATCCCCTGAGACTCTGTCCCACCCAAGTTACAGGCCCACCCAAGCTGTTAACAGTGACTTTTCCATATCAATGACTAGACTTTGCTCATGCCTCACAACTTCCTAAATCTTCTCAAACAAGCAACAGCCAGCCTTAGTGAGCCCCTAACTCCCATACCTCTTGCTAAGTGGCCTCAGGCACAGCACTAGCATCAGCCTCAGATTGGCTTTGCCTGGGAATCTCCAAGATCAGCACAAGTAGCAGCCATCTCAGATTGTTTTATAGCTCATGCAGGGTGGCCTGGAGCAGAACACAGGTGGGGGCTGACCTTGGCCTGCATCACCCAGGAAACCCCAAAGCCTGCTCATGCAGTGGACAACTACAGACCACATGGGAACACCACCACCCTGCCCCTGCACAGCTGATCCAGCATGGAGGGCAGAGGGTGGTGGTCAGTGGTCACAGCCAGTCCTTAACAACTGACTGGCCTGGGTAATTCCTTCCATTGATCTGCCAGCAACAACCAAGGCTCAACTACAAGAGCAGGGTGTATTCAGCCTACACAAAGCGTGCACCTTGAGTACCTAGCTTGAGTTATAGGGGATACTGTGCCACTGGACCCTCCAGGACACCTATTACATTAGGCCATGCTACCAAGACACAGAGTTAAGGCAGCTCTACCTAATACATAGAAAGAAACACAGGGGGGCTATCAACATGAGGAAACAAAGAAACATGGCCCAAATGAAAGAACATATAAAAACTCCAGAAAAAGAGCTAAATGAAATGGGAATAAGCAATCTGTCAGATACAGAGTTCAAAACACTGCTTATAAGGATGCTCAAGGAACTTAGTGAGGACCTCAACAGCATAGAAAAGATCCAGTCAAAAACAAAGGATACACTAATTGAAATAAATAATAATTTACAGGGAAATAACAGTAGAGTGGATGAAGCTGAGAATCAAATCAATGATTTGTAACATATGGAAGCAAAAAAAAACAACCGATCAGAACAACACAAAGAAAAAAGAATAAAAAAAAAAAAAAAAAAAAAAAAAAAAAAAAAAAAAAAAAAAAAAAAAAAAAAAAAAAAAGATAGTGTAAGCAGCCTCTGGGACAACTTCAGATGTTCCAACATTTGCATCATAGGGGTACCAGAAGGAGAAGAGAAAGAGCAATAAATTGGAAATATATTGGAAAAAATAATGAAAGAAAACTTCCTAAATTTGGTGAAGGAAATAGACATACAAGTCCAGGAAGCACAGAGAGTCTCAAACAAGATGGATAAAAAGAGGCCCACTCCAAGACACATCATAATTAAGATGCCAAATATTAAAGACAAAAAGAGAATCTTAAAAGCAGCAAGAGAAAAGAAGTTAGTTCCTTATAGGGAAGTTCCCCTAAGACTGTCAGCTGATTTCTCAAAAGAAACTTTGCAGGCTAGAAGGGATTGGCAAGAAATATTCAAAGCCATAAGATCAGGGACCTATAGCCAAGATTGCTCTACCCAGCAAAAATATCAACTAGAATTGAAGGGCGCATAAAGAGCTTCCCAGACAAGAAAAAACTAGAGGAGTTCATCATTACCAAACCATTATTAGATGAAATGTTAAAGGAATTTATTTAAGAAAAAAGATCAAAACTATGAACAATAAAATGGCAATAAATACATATCTATCAACAATTGAGTCTAAAAAACAAACTGAGCAAACAATAAGGATAGAGACAGAATCCTGGATATGGAGACTGTTTTGATGATTGTCATATGGGAGGAGTTAGGGGAGTGGGTAATGAGGAGAAAAGAAGTGCAAACAGGTAGTCACAGAATAGCCATGGGGATGTAAAGCACAGTATAGGTAATGGAGAAGCCAAAGAACTTACACACATGACCCATGGACAGGAACAATGGTGGGGGGATTGTCTAAGGCGTGTGGGTGCTGGGTGGAGAAGGGAAACAGGGAAAAGCTGGGATAGACGTAATAGTATAATCAATAAAACATAATTTTAAAAAATGAGAAAAATAACAAATGCCTGGAAAGTCTCCATAAATTAATCACCATGAGAAAATTAAAATTGTTGTTCCATTAGTTTAGGTAAAACACTTAACAACAACTGCGGGAAAATTGTAAACTTCTAGATGGACTTTGCACTCAAGTTACTTTGCAGGTGCACTTAAGTTTCTCTTCCTCATTAGTGAAATCAAAATTAGAAACTGCAGAACAATGAAAAAAAAGACAAAGGTAATTCAAAACAAATTACAAAGAATTTGAATCAGCAGACTCACTTTCAAAGAAAAACCTTGGCCACTAAGGTTTAACAATTAAATGAGACATTTATTTGTTTTAATTGTATATATATAAAATCTTGTTTTAAAACCACTTTTTCTATACTCTGGTTTCTCTTCAGAACGCACAAATCTTTCACCTTTTAAAACTGCTCTTTCTCCCACACTCTCAATGGCAGCTGTGATTTCCTTGGTCAGGAAGACATAGTGGCTTGGAGCACAGGCTCTGGAACCAGATTGCCTGGGTTGAATCATGGCTCCACGACTTATGATCTATGTGACCTCAGGCAAATTAATCTCTTTGTGCTTTAGTTTTATCATCTATTAAATGGGATAGTAACAGCACCTATCTATGAAATTTGCCTTAAGAATCAACTGATTTAGTGTATGTAAAGCACTTAGAAGTGCCTGACACAATAAATGTTGGGCAAGTGTTAGCTGTTACATACTAGCAGCGGTACCGATACTACTATTACTGACTGGACTTTGCCAGGGAGAGAGGAGACAGAAGAAGGATGGGGAGAAGACGATGTGCCTTTGGAGGGGGAACACCTGTGAGCTCTGGCGTAGTGATCATGCCACCTGGAGGGGGAGTACCTGTGGGAAAGGTGACTGATGAGGGGGTCTCAGGTGCAGGCATTGATGATGATTTTTTGTCATCCTGCCCCTAGCCCACCCCATGCTCTGATTGTCTCTGCTCTCTTGGCCACTTTTTACATGGCAAGTTTGAAATACTCCTGAACATAGAGGCTAAGTGGTCTCAAATCCTGTTGAATGTACAATCCAACAAGAGATCCTGATGCACATTAAGAACACAATACATATTCTGCATGTAAAAACATGTTACTGACGCAGAGAAGAGGGTGCAACAAATTGACCTGAGCGGATATGACAGAAAATGATAATTGAGCTGGATACTAACGATGAGCAAGAGCTTATCTATAAATGATAGAATCCAGCCTGCGTAATTGCAGTCACTAGAATTAATAGACAAGGTGATCAAAGTGCCCTTTCCAAGTAGTTACAGCAACAAAGAAACCTTCTGCCCGGCACTAAAAGATTTGGAAAGTATAACATCTGTATCACAAGGTCACGGCTATTTTCTATTTGACTTGTCCTTGATAAAACTCTGAAATATGTTATTGAGCCTATCTACGATTAAGTCAGATGACTTCTGAAGTATTCCTTTCTTCCATCTTCCTGTATTTTAGCTCTCTGGCTTAGACAACTGGCAAGATAAAAATGAACATGAAATGTTGAGTACAACCCAGAAAAAGCTATAACCATCGTTCACTGCCTTTCCCTTCAATACAATACAATAAAAGGAGATTGTGAAAAACCATTCCACTTGGCATCATCTATTATGGGCAATGTCACTCTGGCATTTTTGTTCTGTGCCTCCGGTTGACATTACAGACGTGGGGTGGGGGGGGAAACTCCCTTTTTCCAGAATGCTCACTGAAGATTAGAGATGGGCAGCGGAGAGAGGGAGCACTAGACAGTGGGATTCAGCACAGCTGCAAAGCGCCGGTGCTGACATCCCCATTCTCCTACCCCCGGTGCACCCACTGACACCAGAAAGGTCACTGAATTTTGTAAAATGTGGACACTAATTCCCATCCTCTGGCATTTCCGGAAGATTAAGTAAAATAATTAGTCTAGAATACCCGGCACATGATAGACATTTAGTATATGTTTCTCGAATGAATAGATTTATAAAATACAGTTCATTTTTCACCTTTTTCAAAAATACTGTATTGGTTTTTCATTTCCACAGTAATTGGATTCGTTTGCTTGGGCTGCCATAACAAAGGACCACCAACCGGGTGGCCTGGACAGCAGAAATTTGTCTCAGAGTTCTGGGGGCCCTTTGCAGGGCTGTCAGGGAAGGACCTCTTCCAGGCCTCCCTGCTGGGCTCTGTGTGACTGCCTGTGTCTCAGGCTCCCCACTGTCAGGACCCCGGCCAGAAGGAAACCTCGTCCACAGTGGTCTCACCTTAGCCCGACTAATTACATCTGCACCTAATTTCAAGTAAGGTCACGTTCTGAGATACTGGGTGTTAAGACGTCAGCATGTGAATTTTGCAGAGGACACAGTTTAACCCCATGAGAGTAACAAAGACTTTGCGTAATAATTCAAGCAATCTAGATAGAAGAAATCAAGGGTCTCCTCCCCTAAAACAATTCCGTTTCTCTGCTTTTAACATTTTGAAATGAGTCCTTCTGTAAGTCTTTCTGTAATTACAAACACCACAATTACATTACATAGTCTTACATTTAGACACACACACATATAGCTTTTTTCTTTTTACTAAATCCAATCATATTATACATATTACTTAGCCCCTTTCTTTTTTTATTTCACAGTATATCATAGATATTTGTCTAAATCAATGACCACTGACCTATGTAAATATTTGCATAATATTCTATAGTATGAATAAATAATAATCTAGTTAATACTTGTCCTATTGGTGGATATGAACACCCCGAGTTTGGGGTGTTCATTTTTTAATGCAGCAATATGTAATTTTACTTGACTTTTTCCATGAGACTAGTGCTTTTCTTTATGTAAGTTAGATTCCTAGACATGGCATTTCTAGGTCAAAGATATACACATTTAAACTTAATATTACCAGGTGACTTTCAAAAACTTTTTAGCTAAGCACACATTCATCAACAGTGCCTCAGAGGTATCAGTCTTCCCACACTTTAGCCAAAGTAGATTTAATCAGTTTCTTGAAAATTTCTGTCTCTCAGATACGTGAAAAATAATATCTCTTTATTTCTTTAATATACATACCCCTAACTACCACTTAGGCACAGCATCTTTTCAGTATTTACTGGCTGCTTGCATCCCTTATCTGAGAACTGCTAGATCATCTCGTGTGCCATTCTTCCATTACATTTCTTGTATTTTATCCATTTACAGGAGCCACTGTATTTAAAGGAAATTAACACTTGTCGTATATACTGCAAATATTCTTTCTCAGCTGTCATCTCTCTTTTAACTTTGCATTGGTGTCTTTTGCCATCCAGAAATTTTAGGTTTTTATGGAGTCAAGTCACTCCGGGGTTTTTTTTTTTTAATAATTTGTGGATTTTTCTGTCTTGCCCATGAATGCCATACCCTACCCCAAAGATTCTTAATCTTGTTAATTATATTCTAATATTCTGTTTGCATGTGTTGTAGATTACAGATCTGTTTTTTTTTTCTTTCAGGTGAACATTTCATCTCTTTAACACTGTAGATGAGGTAATTCTTCCTTTTCTCACTGAACTGAAGGGTAAGCATCACCATTTACCAAGTCCTGGTCTTGAAGAGTGCTTGAGTCTGTTTCTGCACTGCGTGCTGTTTCCTGGCCAGTCCGTTCAGCCTTGAGCCAGTAGCAGCCGTATTACTTGACTGTAGCAGCCATATGTGAAGTTTTAATAAGGCAAGTGCCCCTTTCCTATTCATTTTCTTTCACAATTTTCTTGAAACAGTTTACACTTTTTCTTTCATATTAAATTTCAAATTATCTTGACCAGGTAAAATAACAACAATGGGACTCTACTCC
Organism: Tonatia bakeri; assembly: GCA_004024845.1. Taxonomy (NCBI): domain Eukaryota; kingdom Metazoa; phylum Chordata; class Mammalia; order Chiroptera; family Phyllostomidae; genus Tonatia; species Tonatia bakeri. Next base: position 17,685 of record PVIA01008182.1, read on the forward strand.
AAATCACTTTAAATTTCTAGACATATTTGAGACTTTAATGATTTTTTCCTATTCTTACATCAACCACATGAGTTTACTGTGAAAGCTGCAGCTTAGAAAGGTGCTGTGACTTGTCCAAGACCACGCAGCTGGAAAAAGACAGAGACTGCCGTTGTGTCTCCCTGATGCAAATTCCATGACACTAACGACCCTCTCCATTCGTGGCAGAGAAGGAAGGTGGCACACTGAAGCACCAAGATTGTCCCGGCGATGCCACGTTGCGGCCAAACCACCGACAAGGCTGTCAGACGCAGGCAGAATCCGACCGAGCCCGGCACCAGTTTATCGGCAAATCATTAGCTTTTATCCCAGTGAACTGTTTTTCTTTCTCCAGAAGACCTAGGTACAGTAAGAATGAAAATAAACTTCTGCTGAATAAGTACCTGGACGATTCCTGGTTGAAACATATCTTTCTTTACTGAACTTGTCATTATATTGTAACTTCATTTTTAGGTTTAAAAACTTATTCTTAATAATAGATCTACATTTTGACCCAGTGATCTGTTGGGGACTGCCCTGCCTGGTCTCCGGAAGCTGTGACCCCCTGTGACTTAGGCTGAGTGAGAGACCTCCAGATCAGGAGCCCCTAAGGAGACAAAAGTTATCCCCCTGGCATGAACGCTACTTGTTCTGCGCCTGGCCTTTAAATGCTAGATCAGTTACCAATGACGGGTAAGACTCCTTAATGAAGGAGCAACCTAAGCCAGGAGCTGGTCTCATTAGGTCTGTGGAATAAGACTCACGAGACTGTGGAAATAAATGAAGGGGCTGTGGAAAGGAAGGAGTGATCATCAACCCCTGTCCCTTCTTAGCCTGAGTCTTTGTACTCAGATGTGAGAAATCCAAGTCTCCTTGCTGCCTCTGTCTCCAGCCCTTCTCAGGGCTTAGCAAACAGCCTAAAGGGGCAGCTCAGACCACAAATGGCAGACCCCCGGGGTAATCAGGCCTGGGACAAAGAATATGCAAGATCCTGTGAGATCTGTTTGCTGGAGGATGTTATTAACTTGGAATTTGAAGGCACAGACAGGAAACCTTTGGAACCTGTAGTCTTTTCATATGATAAAACTCCAATCTCTGCCCGGAATCACAACAGAAACTCTGTTAGCATCCTTGTAAGATATGTGTTCCCTTTGATCCCTTCTGCCAGACTGTGAATCCACAAACTGAGTCTACTTTCTCAATAAAAACCCACTGGGACAAAGGAACAGGGCTCTCCCCACTAGGGGGTTAGCCAGGTGCTCCCCAACTTGGGGAGTGGCCACTCCGTTTCTTTACTTCCCTACAGAAAACTGTTTCTGTCCATGATTATTTCTCGTGTTTCAACGAGCCATCCCCAGTGTGTTATGCGTGTTCATAGCCGGCCGGTAGAGCCGGGTTCTGAAACGCTTCAGTGATCCCATTTCTGAGACTATTTCTGAAGGAACCCAAAACACTAATTTGAAAGAACATGAGCTCCCCTGTGTTCATTGCAGTGTTATTTACAATCGCCAAGATATGGAAGCAGCCCAAGTGTCCATCAGTAGATGAGTGGATAAAACAACTGTGGGACATTTACACAATGGAATACTACTCAGCTGTAAAAAATAAAATGAAGAAAGTTTTACCCTTTGTGACAATATGGATGTTCCTGGAAAACATTATGCTAAGTGAAATAAGCCAGGCAGAGAAAGAAAAATACCGTATGATCTCACTCCTATGTGGAATCTAATGAACAAACTGAACTAACAAGCAAAACAGAGACAGACTCATAGATGAAGAACAGATGACAGCTAAGGGAGGGGGAGTTAGGAGGTGGAGGGACTGAGCAAAAAGGAAAAAGGACTCATGGGCATGAACAGTAGTGTGGGGAAGGCAGGGAAGAGGGAGTGTAAGGGGACTAAATGGTAAAAAAATACAATAAAATTATTAAATAAAGAGTAGTAAAAATAAAATGCAAATACCCTTACAAAGATTACTACACTATTGGCATGAACTGATTTAATTGCTACTCTTAACAACTGACTGGTGAACTCCCTATTGAAATAAAATTTCAATCTTGGGTGATGGGGCATGGAGATGGAAATTAATTTGGAAAATGGGTCACCACCTCAGAGTAGCCAAGGTTAAATAGGATGCTGGTGGCTAGGAGCCCAGAAAGGTGGACAGACTGACAAGCAGATAGTTCAAAAGGACCTCAGATCTGGGGGACAGGGCAGTGTCAGAGGCACAGGGCCATACCAGTCACTCCACACTTTCCTTTGGGCAGCTGAGTTCTGCCCAGCCACCAGGGGCTGAAGTGAGTCCCCACGAAGAAATCCGCAGGCCGGCCTTGCCCGGCTCTGCCTTCCTGTGTTGATGGCACTAAGGTCCCTCCTCTTCTCAGCGCAGCTGCCTCACAATTTGCCACCTCTGCTTCTCAAAAATAAAATTGTTTTAAGGATATTTCAAAGAATGACACAAAAGAACAACCGGAAGTTTATTTTCAAGTAAAAAGCTAGCCTGAAGGTGGTAGCTAGTTTAAGAGATGGACCCACCAGGCAGCAAAAGGAGAACAGATAAGGACTAAACTGGCCAAGTCAGAAGCTTAGTGAAGTCAGTTAACTGACCAGTCAGTACTGTTGAGCACCAGCTATGTGCAAAGTGTAGTGAAATCGAGTTTTTAAAAATTACTCACTTTCACAGACAGATATTATAGACACATCACCTGAATGCCCAACGCTTTTGCCTTTCTCCACCTCCTTTTAATTCTTAGTAGAATAAAATTGTATTCTGCTCTTCTTATTAAATCAAAGTGATGATGTTGACCATAAATTTTTCTTCTCATTCTGCTTGTGCATTATGTATGTGTCTTTAAACTACTGGAATAGAAGCTTGCTTATAATATTTCCTCAAAAGAAATCAATGGGCATGGCTTGAACTGATGAGGGAATAATTCTCATTATAGAGAGAAGCAATGTCAAATTACTACTCCATGTGGTAGGATGAAATATCAGCCAAATATTCATTAACTTATTCAGAAGATTGACATCCATTCTAAATTTACTGTCTGAGGGTATAATACATCAGCTTAAAACATTTTCAAATAAAAAATATTTTTAATGTGATGCAAAATATCCATTATTTAAGGGTTTAAAAGATAACCCTGGCCAGTGTGGCTCAGTTGGTTAGAACATCATCCCGTAACCAAAAGTATGTGGGTTCGATCCCCTGTCCAGGCACATATGGGAGGCAACCAACCAATGTTTCTCTCTCCCTTCCTTTCTCTCTAAAAAGCAATGAAAAAAAAAAATGCCCTCAGATGAGGATTTATTTTAAAAAGAGTTTCAAAGATATAGCTCAATATTCTGAACTAAATGCAATAATATCTTAATACAGACAGGTGTCTAAACAACTGTATGTTATTTGCAATAGACATGCCTCTACTAAAACAAACAAAATGAAGAACACCCTCGTAGGAATGGAGGTTTGTGAAAGTGGTGCTGGAACAGAAGTCGAAGGCTCTGCACTAGGTTACGTTCCCTCTCCTAGGGAAGTTGCATGTAGTTGGTAGAAGATGCAAATGACAGGAGGCACAGGACGAGGCTCTGAGAACGCAAACACCTACCAAATGCAAAACATGCTACTCTCATACAGAAAGTGGCACACCTCACTGTGGTGTGCCTAAGTAAAAGTTCTAAATGTCAACATCAAAATTCAATAGACTATTTAGATTCAATATTTAGATTCCATGGAAAATCTCACTACTTGAAGGATTTTGCAATTTTTAATGCAAATACAGCATCCTAAATCAATTTGTTTTTTGTGACTCTGTTTGGTTTTCTTAAAATGAGGTTGCTGTATTGTACATATACCTGATAGTTTCATCTTTGTTCACCTAATTGATTCAGAGCCTTCTGTGTTCAAAGGTCTCCTCAGTGCTCAGCCTGGCAGCGATTCCGTTCAGTCCAAGGTCGCAGGCGCGGGCACAGAACACAAGGCAGTGCTGCCACCAACAGGAGCGTGGAAGTCCCAGTGTCTCCACTGAAACCCAGAGTCTCCATTTTCTCTGCTTAGCACTCTCACTAAGTACACTTCAGCAGAGTGTGGACACCAGAAAACAGAAATGGAAAAAAAGCTCTTTAGATGGATGAAACTTAAACTTCAAACTAGAGAAAATTACATCCTCTAATAGCAAAAACAGTATCCTGGAATAATCAGCTGACAGGCAAGCATTCTGGGTGCAAAGTGCTGCACAGTTGTGATTGATTTCTGTGAAATATTTAGTAAGAAGTCTCCATGAAAATATTCTTTCTTGTCTACATGACTAAGATACAAATTTTTAAGGAACCAAAGGAAATACTAACATGCATTTAGTAAAGAATTCGATTGGCATAGCATAGTTTCATTACTGTACTGTTGTATAAGAGTACAGATGTATACATTGCATTCCACTTGCTGCAAAATTTTGCTTTTATTGCAAAAATAGAGGTTTCATGTTACAAAAGCATCATTCAAAATGACTAGGAAAAATATATATTGACATTTAAAAAGTATACAATATTTTTCTTAAAACTAAAATGTTTATACAATTATAAGTTATAATTATATATATTTATATAATATAATTGATGTCTTAGAGTTTGGATACAATTGATGGTTAGGTGTATATATCCATATAAGATTTTTCCAGCTATGACATTCAGAGTCTGTCGCTGTCCCTGATCTAGAGTCATCTCTGTGATCATTAGAAGTTAGAAAAGGTTCTTTCAATAGTCCCAGCCCTGAGAAGGATATTCTGGGGTGCCATTAAACCCTCCACTCCTGTCCTCCATTTTTTAAAACTACTCAGCCCTTCTCATTTCAAATAGCTCTACTTACAAAAGGACAAATTTCTCACTCAGTTACACCCACACGATTCCCATTGGTTTTGTTTGTTTGTTTGTTTGTTTGTTTTGGTAAATTATATAAATACATCTAAAGCTACATTCATCCCAAGTGAATATCAGTATTTATTTATTTTACTTCCAATTAATATTTCTTTGATGTTCAAGAAACTTCTTAGAATTTTTGTGAAAATCAACAAAGGTCTGCCCTGGCTGGTGTGGCTCAGTGGATTTAGTGCTGGCCTGTGAACCAAAGGGTCACCAGTTGATTCCCAGTCAGGGCACATGCCTGGGTTGCCAGCCAGGTACCCAGGAGGGGGTGTGTGAGAGGCAACCACACACTGATGTTTCTCTCCCTGTTTCTCCCTCCCTTCACCTCTCTAAAAGTAAATAAATATTTTTAAAAATCAACAAAGGTACTAGAAAATCAATGTTGATCAGTATGTTTTTTAAATTTTATATTTCAACTACAGTTTACATTTGATATTATTCTTATTAGTTTCAGGTGCATAGCATAGTGGTTAGATAACCATATACTTTACAAAGTATTCCTCCTAATATTTCTAGTACCTGCCTGGCACCATACACAGTTATTACAATATTATTTTTTAACTTCTTTTTAAGATTTCATTTATTTATTTTTAGAGAGAGGTGAAGGGAAGGAGAAAGATAAGAAGAGTAACATCAATGTGTGGTTGCCTCTCATGCATCCCCTACTGGGGACCTGGCTGGCAACCTAGGCGTGTGCCCTAGACTGGAAATCGAACCAGCGACCCTTTGGTTCACAGGACTGCACTCAATCCACTGACCTACACCAACCAGGGCAATTATTACAATATTATTGACTATATTTCCTGTGCTGTAGTTTACATTCCCATGAGTATTTTGTAACTACTAATCTGTACTCAGTCTCTTCACCTTTTTCACCCACTGTTCCAACCCTCTCCCCTCTGGTAACTATCAATCCGTTCTCTGTATCTATGAGTCTATTACTATTTTATCTATTTATTTATATTGTTCTTTAGAGTCCACGTATAAGTAAAATCATATGGTGTTTGTCTTTCTCTGACTGACTCACTTCACTTAGTACCTTTAGGTCCATCCATGCTGTTGCAAATGTTAAGATTTTATTTTTTATGGCCAAGTGATATTACATTGTATATATGTACCACCACTTTTTAATCTACTTGTCTATCAATGGGCATTTGGGTTGCTTCCATAGCTTGGCTATTGTAAATAACTCTGCAATGAACTCAGGGTGCATATATTCTTTCAAATTACTGTTTTAGAATTCTTCATATATATACCCAGAAGTAGAATCACTGGGTCATAAGGCATTTCCATTTTTAATTTTTTGAGAACCTCCATATTGTTTTCCATAGTAGCCACATAACTTAACACCAAAACAAAGAAAATCCAATTAAAAATGGGCAAAGGACCAGAATAAACCCTTCCCCAAAGAGGATGTACAGATGGTCAATAGACATATAAAAAGATGCTCAACACCAATCATCAGAAAAATGCACATTAAAACCACAATGAAATATCACCTCACACCTGTCAGAATGGGAATTGTCATCAATAAATCAACAAACAACAAGTGTTGGGAGGATGTGGAGAAAGGGGGACCCTCACTGACTGTTGGTGGGAATGTAGATTGCTGTGTTTTTCCTTCTTGACTTTAAACCATGTATGAAGCATTTACCATATGACAGTCCTTGGTTGAGGTACTGGGTGTGCCAAAAAGAAGCAGGATGCAGTCTTCTTATTTCTAAAACTAAGAATTAGTAAAGGGATAATTTTTTAGCTTTAACCTATGAATATATTTATTTGTAGATATTCCATGTAGAATTCACAAGATGAACATGAAGGTTAGAACAGCAATCACTGGGGAAAGTTGGCAACTCTGATCTTTTCCCTAACTTTTTTCATCCACTTTTCAGATACTCGGATGTCAGTATTGAGTGTTTCAGTGTCAAATCAAGTGACCTTTTCCTTCTACCAAACACACTATTTAGACCATACCACTCTGAGTGGTCTTTAAAAATGAAGATGACATGATTTAACAATTCCTTAAAAGGGCAGAGGGCCCAGATCACTTCAAAACTTCTCCACCCCCTCTCTTCTCTTCCAGGAAACTTTGGACTCACAGAACACCGCTGTGAGAAGGCGCACTACGCTGGTGATTTGAGTGGTGGCCCTCCAGCCCACCGTGCTTTCTCAGCTGGCATTTTTCCAATAGTCTCTCAGTTAGCGTCCTTGCCTCAGACTTACCCACATGCCAGTTTATTCCCTGTACACTCAGTTACTTTATATCTATTTAAAACCCTTCATATTGTTTTTCAAATATCTGTATAAAATTCAAGCTTCTTGGAATGGCATTTGAGGACCTTCATGACCTGGCTCTTCTTCCTGAACTCCAGCTATACCAACTCCTTGCAGTCCCCAAAATCTATTCTGCTGTCTCTCATGTCCTGGCCCCTGCATATTTTAGTCCCTCTGCCTGGAATTCCCTTCTTCCCTTCTGATCATTCACTCTGGCTAAACTTAGTGTCCTTCAGTGCTCTGCTTAACTGTTTTATTCCCCGGACCCATCCATGATCCACAAAGTGGTCAAGTGACTATCGTAGAGTTGGTGAGGAACCTATCAAAAATTGTCCATAAAACCTCGTGCTCATCCATCCTATCCTTGTGCATATCATCTTTTTAAATAATCATTTGTTTAATTATCCATTTCTCTGGTTATGAAAGCAGGGTCTCATTCATCTTTAAATCTCCAATCCATGGCACACAATAGGTGCTCAATAAAAAATACTGAAGAATTCAGGAGTAAATTTGCTCTCCCTAAAATGAAGCCTGTAGGCTTGTCTGCTCACATTAGCATGAGATTTTAATCTACCAAACTGAGCACTCATGGAGAATTAATAACTCACAGGAGAAGATTCTCTTGCTATAAATTATGCACATGCAAATCTCTATGAGGATAACTCTTAAAACATTTTCTTTTATCTAAGCATTCAGAATCAACTGGCATCTGGTTTTTAATGTACTGACAATCCAGGAAATGCAGCATGTCAGAGAAGGGATGGAGAGCTGAACGCAGACTGGGAGTCGTAAGCCACGTCTTTGTCCCAGAGGACTGCTCACTGATGGTTAACAAGCAGCAATCACTTGTCTAATCAGCTTTCCCGCGTTGTCAAAGGGCCCGCTCTCCTCCCCAGATGACACCTTTGTCATCTCCCGACTGTAACACCCCCCTCTGCACATGGGCATCAAGAATTAGACTCATTACTCACATCATGAAAGACAGGTCGATAGAGGCTGACTAAAGACCCAGTCCTGAAAGTGGGCATAACTGGAAGGCTTCCCCAGGGCCGGCATGGCCAGTAGAGTTTCTCATCACCCCGACGGGACCACTTAGACCAGGTAATCCTTCCCAGCACCAGCAGTCCAGGCTTCTACTCTCATTGTGTGCACTTCTGTTCTTCGTATATGTGCTGCTGTTGCTTTTGTTTAATGTAACACATTGCACTTTAAAAATAACTCAAGTTCAGCAAATGTCAAAAAAAGCTTGGCACTGATCAAAACCAAGAGGAATAATAACCAGTTCCAAGAAACCATTCCTGCTGCTGGTAACGCTATCTAGAATTTTCAATGTAAATGCTGAAAATGAAGCTGGAAAAAAATCTGAAAATGAAAAATAAAAAAATTTGAAGTGCTCAAAATAACAATACACAAAATTGTATATTATGGAGGGGCAAGGTTTGCCACCCAAAATAAGCAATATAGGTATATTAATGACTTATTCCTCATTCTCATGTAGAAGCAAAATGTCTATATAGAATAATCACTTGTATTAGATTAAATAGTATCACTTGTAAAAAACAAATATATTGGAGTTCATTCCACGGGTAGTCTTACTCTTCTAGGATTTGATTAACATTTTTTTTCAACTGTTCCTTCTCTTAGCTATGGGATGATAAATGGCATACATAAAAGTTACCCTAAGGCACTGTAAAATTATGCGACTTGAGAATCATCAAGGAATAATTAAATAATTTAATAAGAGTAATTAAATAATGGTTAATCCTGGTCTAAAATTTAAGTGTGTTTTAGCGCACTTGATAGCTGCACAGAAGTAAAAAGGTGTGGAGCTCTGAGTCTCCGTCTGCCTGTGGGACTCCGGGTTTGCGACTCAGGGCGAGTCAGGCCATCACCGCTGCCCTTCTTCCTTTGCTCGCGGAGCCAGCCCGTGGGCGTACAAAGGTGACTTAGCCGAGGCCTCAGAGAGAGTCTCCGACTCTCATTCTCCTTATCTGTAAAACAGGGCTTTCATAATGATAATTAAATAAAATATGGTAAGTGCTTTGTAAATGTTTAGGAGTCATGCAGATGTTAAATGTTACAATAACTAAAATGATGAGAATGTTTAAAGAATAGGGGGCCTCATTAAAGTATTTGCTTCACTTTTGAAAAATTTCGTTATGAGGAAATAAAATTTACAGGAAGTCGCACAGATAAGAGTAGCACCAACAACATTCACACACCTTTCAACCAGATCACCTATCCATGCCATTTCACCTCCTCTGCTCGCCCTCTCCTTCCCTCCCCATCTCGTCCTTTCCTGAACAGTTCAGACATACGTCACGAGCGTCATGGCCCATCACTCCTAAATACTGCGGTGTTTCCTAAGAATAAGCGTATTTGCTTATATAACCAAACGATGATTTTAAACTTTTGTAAATTTGGCTGATACGGTGCTTTATCCCGTTTGCCACTCATATCCCACTCTATCAGTGGACCCAATTACATCATTTCTTTATCTTCTATCGTCCAGGCTTCAGCTGGGATCAAAAATTGCACTGAGTTGTCGTGTCTCTTCAGCCTCCTTTCGTGTGGAACATCTCTGCACCCTTTCTTGGTCTGGTATGGTGTGAAAATTTTCAAGTACACAGTCTTATTTTTTTTTAGTTGTAAGGTTTCTTATTCTTGAGTTGTTTCACCTTTTTAATGGTTATTTTATATTAATCAATTGAAGGTTCTATTCCTACCACTGGGAACGCAGAAGCCATCCTTGCATGTAAAACAGTAGCATGCACGCGGTGTCTGGGTCGCCCCACATGACGTTGGTATGTTAATTTCATCTCCTCCTCTCCTGCCCCATTTCTTCTCTTCCTTCTTCCATTTTTCTACAGATCCTCAGACTGAGACGCCCAACTTCCTCTCCCCTCCTGCTATCTGTACTAAATGTTATCTGGACTGAATGTCAAGTCCTTCACATTGGTCTCACAAGGGGCAGAGAGACCAGAAAGAGCTGACAGCCCTCCCCGCTGCAGGGGAGGCACCATCGGTGTTTGCTCCTGGTTCTGTCACCCTAGAGTTTTCTCCTGTATCCCTCACTTCCCTGGCCTCCTCAGTTTCTTCTTGCCAAACAACAGATTCCCACCATATTGCCCTTTCAAGTTCCCAGCATGTTACTTTGAACCTTTTTTCACTTGAACCTTTGAACAACCGAACGTGTTTGGCAGGATTTATTACCATCATTTTGTAGATAACAAAGCAGAGGCTGAGGCTCATGGAGTGTTTTCTCCCACAACCAGGTGCTTAGAAGGAGCTTGTTTGGGGCTGGAATCCACAGGTTTGTGTTGCTGTCCAGTTCTCCCCCGCTGCATTTTGATGAGCCCTCACAGCAGCTTCATCCCCACAGGTCCTGTGTGACCCCACGGCGCGGTGGCCACACACATAGGACACTGAGGTTGGCTCACTCACACAGAAATAAATGGTAGAGGTGGTTACAGATGGCGCATTTAGGACATACGGTGCTTCAACAGATTGAAATTTGGTAAAATTATAGAACTATATTTGTTGTCATAGGCAAATTTGAAACATATAGCTCAGAAATTTTCCATAAGCATCCACTAAAATTAAGGTGAGATCACAAGAATAATAGCTTTTGAATGAGGAGTTCATATTTCAAGGACACTAACTTGCGTATACACACAACCGTGAAAACATCAAATAAGGAACAGGGTGGGAACCCAAGGAGTCACACCCAGCTCTCTCATTAACAGTGCATAACACATGCTCCTTAAAGAAAATTTAGAAATACACAACATTTTTAAAGGGGGGTACTAACTACCTCACCGTACAAATGTGAAAACTGAGGAAGACACACCTGGGCTCAGCCCTTGGATTTCCTGCTGGCAGTCCACTGCCCTGGCCTCCGTTTTGTGAGTTGTTCATGACACATGAATTTGAAAATGTTCCAGTCCTCTCATATAGAACAAAAATATGCACTGACCTAAGGTATATGGAACCAAGATCGACTTTTGGAAAAATTAAATAGTAAATTGATCAAATATTATTTTTAAAGAAAGAATGTCAGCACACAGGGCCTTTATTGAGGAAGATGCAGGTGAGCTACCTTTGGCCTCAGGTAGGGAGGAGAGAGTAAGGTGTGCCGGAGTTGTCTTGTCTCTTCCAGGATCTTCTCGGATGAGCAGTCAGCTGAGGCTTGGGATAGATGTGATTTGTGCTAATCACATCTGTGTTAAGCGAATTTTTGTGTGTGCTTCAAGGTAAGAGTTGAGGCTCATTTTTTGGTACAAGGATGTCCAGTTGTCCCAGCACTATTTGTTTCATGTTCTGACTAGTAAGATATGAGATGAACTCCAGAAAATCTCAAACAGCAAAACCGCACATGGGCAACATGCATACTGCATGCGCAAGCTTCCCCCCCTTTAAATGGACCTCTCTAGGCAATACAATTAATCTTTTAAAAGTGCATGCAGATAAAACGAGGGACCTGCTTTCTCTCAGAATATAGTAAAATAAAAGGTAAGTGCCCGTACTGTATGTCATAAATGCTGTCATTGGGAGTTTTCTTAAAGAAAAATCGCAACTAGGTGTTAAAGAGGGTAAAAGTTCAAGAAGCATAAGTGAAGCAATGATTAGAATTCACCAAACATCCAAGGTATAGGAATGCAGAGTATCAAGTCTGCAATTCTGCGCATGAGCTTCAGCGTCAGAACGATTTGTCATTTCATCGTGAGTTGAATTTTTTCAAAAACTGTCCACTTGGTGGCACCGTGGTGCTGCTTCAGGAATGAGCCTGTTGATTTGGGTTAAAGGTTCAGTCAGGGGCTGAATTCTTATGGAGAGTTTTGAGGTTCTTAAACATGTGGTCATACCACAGTACGTGCCAGCAACAGACAATTGCCGTAGTCATCTGTGCTAGGGAAGAAAGGGAAAAAATATTTGCAGGCCGTTCAAGTGAAGACAGGGCCGGGTTTAAGGGGACTTGTCCAACAGGTTGAACAAGTGGATGGATGAAAGTCTACCCGACCTCTTTCATCTATGTTCTTAAACAGAAACTCCTCTGAAGCGTTTTGTGTTTCTCTTCTCTTTTTTTGTGACTTACTTTTGAGCAGGAAAATCAACAAGAATAACTTCAGCCCAAATGCAAACTCAAGCGGAACTTCATTTGCTCCGTCATATGTATTTAGAACCAGCTGTGCCATCATCATTGGGCACCATGAGTGACATAGCAAAAGGCAAAACGCAGTCCTGCCCTCACTGTCCTTGCAGCCTACCCGAGAAGACAAGATGTACGCGTGAAATAGTGACTCGTGAATTCTGTGAGAGAGAGAGAGAGAGAGAGAGAGAGAGAGAGAGAGAGAGAGAGCACCAAGCGGCAGCCTTCCCCGAGCAGGTGGAACTATAGCTGGGTCTTGAACGGTTCTGTTGTGGCAGCAGGCCTGTGGCTGCACAGCTGAGAGGATACCGTGCAGGAGGGGGAAGGGCTTGGCAGTTGCTCCGGTGGCCTGGCTGGGGCCGGGGTGCAGAGCCTCCTGCTCTGCAGCCATCAGTTGGAGAAGCAGCCGTTCTGGCTGGGTTTCCTTGCCTCTCCATGCAGCTGGTCCATTCCTCAGTGGATCCACTGACTCCCTGATCCATTTTTTTAAATTATGTAGACTTATTTCTTCCAGAAATTGGGGTGAACACAAAATATTGACTCATGTAATTTCCATTTTATATAGATGAATCAGAAATTTGAATACCAAATGTGTGAGGTTACTGTGAAATAATTTGGTAAGTAGTGAACCTAGAGAAAAAGTCCATACTTTTTTAGCAAAGCATGGATGGCATTGAACAGCTTGACCTCAGTCCACAATGAAGTACACAGGGGCGAAATGGTATGGAGCCTGGATGATATTTTTAAATACTTCAGCAAAGAAAACAACAACACATATCGTAGTGTTGAATCATTTTGCTGATTATTGATTCTGGATGATGGGTATGTGGGGATTTATTGTACTATTCTGTCTTTGTGTGTGTTTGAAATGTTTTATAATCCCTTTTTCTTACAAACTACTTGATGGTTTGAAAGGATCATTCTGGGCATGGGCAAGACTGAGCCTAAACGTCGGTGGGTCCAGGTGAGGTGGTGGGTGCTGAGGAAATGAAGCAGAGGGTTGCGCTAAGACCCTCCAGCTGAGAAAACTACATGTCAATTTATTCGACCCAAAATGTGATGGAAATACTGTGTTTCCTCTCAGAGAGATTTGCCAGTTAAAAAAGAATCTGCGGGGAATGGACTGCTGCTTCTAGCTTCAGGTCACTCTCCCTAACGTCACAGGTAGGAGTTAAAGGGATATCAGCCAAACGCAGATTACCAGGGACTGTGCACTGGGAACAGAACAGCGCCTGCTAAAGAAGGACTGGTACACTCTTCGCTGTTAAAGGGTTTCCACACAAATTCTCTCAAACATATGAGCAAAGCCGTTCTCATCTGTGTCTACGCTCTAGAATTACTCTAGCCCTCTCCTCTCTCGTCTGCGGGCCAAAGAGAAGGAGGCTGGCAAATCAGGAAACAGTGAGAAAGCAAAACATTTGTTTTTACAAACGAACCATTATGGTATTGTGGACAGAGCAAAGGGCCGAAAGTAAGGAGGAAAAAATGAAGACAACTGTCATTGAACAACAATTAATTAAAAAAAAGAAAGAATTCTGATTCTTCAACTTCTGAATTGTGGGATTGAAGGCAATTTATTTAATGTTTCTAAAATTCAGTTTATGCCTCTATAAAATAGGGGTGCTAATAACTTTACAAGTCTGCTGTGAGGAATGGGCAGTGTAATGAAGAGTCTTAAAGAGTTTGCTTGTGGCCATAATTTGCACGGCAAAGGCTCTCTTCTCCAGCTTCCCATGTGCACTCCCCATGAGTCCTCAAGTCCACAGCAGATGAGGATAAACCCACAAGACTACACATCTTCTTAGGTTCAAGGGAGAACCTGCCAGGTATGAGATGAAAGCCATTTGGGGATGATAAGAAAAGCAGAAGAACCTGGTTGGTCCCCCAGGTGGAAAGCAAGATAGAAGAGCAAGCCAGAAGATTTGAGAGGGAAGGAAAATGTGGAAACACTTGACATTTAAGAAGGAGAATGATTTAAGGGAAAGCACTTCTCATTCCCAGTACCTCCTTCCTGGTGGAGGAAGTTTTTCTGCAGTAAAACTGCCAGTCTCTCTCCATCCTCTCGTTACCTCGTCCGTCCACTGGGAAGGTGGAGGAGTGCTCTGATCGGTGAGTTTGGAACAAGACACAGAACAAGCGTCAGCTAGCCCGTCCCTCTTCCTTTCTCTTGTGGTGTGCCTGCCTGCCTCCCAAGACTGTGATTTCTCGTCTGCTTTGTCACTTCTAGCACCGCTGTAAAGATAGCATGGGTACATGGCAAAAAAAGTGGCTTTCCAAAACTAAAAGTCAGTATTAGACAGAATTACCCACATATTCCTCCAATACTAGAGAATTGGAGACCTGCTCCACAGAGGGCAAGTCCCCAATTACAGCTACATTTATCAGATGGCTTACTCAATCTGCCATGAGATATATTTATATAATTCTAATATGTATTATAAATGGTGTTGATTGATTGCACTTTTCAAATCAACCTACAGATAAAGCATAGTGATATATGTAGTTATAAAAATAGAATGTGAGTGCTATCAATCTTGATGGTGAAAAAATATTATTCTTGACCAGTGATTGGTGAGGTACAGAGGAGAGAGATGGTGTTATGAACTGAACATTTGTGCTCCCCCAAATTCATAGGATGAAACCCTAACCCCCAAAGTGATGGTTTCTGGAGGTGGGGCCTTTGGGAGGTAATTAGGTCGTGAGGGTGGAGCTCTCCTGAATGCGATTAGTGCCCTTATAAAAGGGACCCCGGAAAGCTCCCTACTCTGCTTTCCGCCATGTGAGGACACAAGGACCGTGTGGCCGTCTGCAGACCAGGAAGAGGACACTCACGGACACTGACTCTGCTGGGGCTTTGATCTTGGAATTGCCAGCCTCCAAAACTATGAGAACTAAATTTCTGTCATTTATGCCGCCTAATCTACAGTGCTGTTACAGCAACCTGAACTGACTAAAACAGATGGTGATCTTTTAAAAACACAAAGCACCCACCTCTCCCCTGCCTGAAACCTCCAACGCTTTCCACTTCTCCCAGAACAAAAGTCAGGCTTTTTACTACACTCTTCTAGGCCCTACAGGACCTGCCTCCGCTGTCCCCCTGTCTCCTCCAATGCGCACTCAAACCTCCATTCCCACACTGACCATTCTGGCCCAGAGACAGCTCCTCAAGAGTGAAAAGTTTTCCACTTCTCTTCTACCTGCCGTGACGTCCTGGCTCCCTCAACAACTACGCACCAACACTGCTCCTTCTCACGCACGTTTTCAAGAGCCATCTCTGTGGATCATTCCACTTAACTGCTTTGTAGCGTCCTGCTGTGTGAGTAGACACAGCACTTCACCTGCCTATTCATGCCTCCCCCAGCTGATGAACATTTGAGTTGTTTCAAATGTTTTGCTGTTTCTAGTAGAATTTTAGTGAACGCCCTTTATTGAATTTAAGAATATTATTTATACTTATCATCTGACAGGATGTTTTTATAATAACTAAATCTTAAGCTTTCTCAAATATTTTTATTATAATTATCTACTAAGGTGTTTATATAATTTTATTCTTTCAATAAGTCAATGCATAAAATTTACTTGGATAGATTTTTCTAAGTAAACTTACTTGGATAGATGTTAAACTATCTTTGATTTGTAAATAAACTCAATATTAATCATGGTTACTGTTTTTAAATACTGCTACCTGGATTTAATAATATATTTCTTAATTTTGCATCTATATCCATAAGTGAGATTTATCAGTAAATTGATTGCTTAGTTTTAGTGTATAAGGTAATGCTGGTCTCATACAATGAGTGAAATATTTTTTCCTCGTCTGGGAAAGTGTATTGACCTGCTCCCTGAAACTCCCATGCAGCTCACCTTTTGTTATGTGAAAGATATTCTTTGGAAGAGCAGAGCTGTTCAAACTGACACCATTTATTTTATGATCATTTATTTGGATTTTCTATTTCTTTTGAGTTTAACATTCACATTTTTTTTCTAGAAAATAGGCCATTTTATTTGTTTTTCACTTCATTGGCAGAAAAAAAATTGGTTAATCTGTACCAAGGTATAGTTTTCTGCATTTGAATTTGATCAGTTCTTTTAAAGTTCTATATTTTTATTGATGTTTTCAAAAAATAGGTTTTGAGTTTGCTAATTATTACTATTGGTAATTTTCCTTTTAAAAGATGTCTTTATTTATTGATTTTAGAAGGAGAAGAAAAGAGAGAGAGAAACATTGATTTGTCGTTCCACTTATGTATGCGTTCATTGCTTGATTCTTTTTATTTTATTTTATTTCTCTTTTCATTGGTTGATTCTTGTACATGCCCTGACCAGGATTGAACCCACAACCTGGGTGTACTGGGATGACACTCTAACCAACTGAGCTCGCCAGCCAGGACCTGGTGATTTTTCTTTGCATATATTCTCTGTTCATTTCTTCTTTTACTGTTATGAAATTATATTTTTTCCATAGGTTTAATGCTTCATTTTAACAGATTTTTTAATTGAATTATGAAGTCAGTTAATGAAAATATTTATTGCTTATAAGTTAATACATTAAGATGTAAATTTCCTCCTAAATATTTTAGCTGTATAATACAAATTTTGAAATGTAGTAGGTTTGGTGGTTTTTTTAGTCTTAAATATTTTATCATTTTGTTTGTAGTTTCCTCTTTAATCCATGGATTATTTTTGAATGTTGGGGTTTTTTTTTAACTATCATTTGTTATTATTCTCTAATTTAATTACATTATAGTTTAAAAACACATGGTGTGTGTGGTAATAATTCTTTGAAATTTGTTGAAACATTTAATTTTTAGAAATGTTTTAACTATGCTTGAAAAGAATGTCTATTCACATATTGGGCAAAAGATTTTGTGTGTGGTTTGTATGTCTGTGTATGATAAACTGTTCATTAAATGAACCATATATATTTTTTTTTACAATTTTTGTTTTGTCTATTTTATATACGTGTTTTTGATCGAGTTTTTAAAAATTATTCAACTACCGCTGGATTTTTCTACCTCTCTCTGATTTGTTTTCTTTCTGTGTCTGGGGCTGTGCTGCCAAGCCTGTGTTTGCTCGTGATCATCACGGTCCCCTGTGGACCGTCTGTTACAGCGCGTCGGTCTGCTTCCGTCCTGCTCATGCGTTCCCCGTTGTGTGACTTCAACGTTGCCGTGACGGGTTCTGTTTTGATTATGATCTTCGTGCACTTTACTTCGCAGTTTTATTTTATGGGTATGTCTGTGTGCAGTAATTAGCTTGATTTTATGAAATCCTTTATTGGTGTTTTAATAGCTGCGTTTAATCCAGTGATACTGATTGTGATTATTGAAGCATTTGGAATTGCTTATGTCATACTATGTTTTATGTTTACCAGACTTTTCTTTCCTTCTTTTCTGTTTCTTTTCTTGAATTAATTTGATCACATGTTTATTAAAAATTTAAAGGTTTCAGTATCTCCTTCCTTATAATAAAATGATCACTTTTTCACTGTACACTGAGTTTCCCTTACTCATTTACAGGCACTGATCAATTTACAAATGTGTTCAATCAATTAGGCATCATACTTCTTTCCTCCAGGATTTTGTTGTTATCTTTGTAAAAAGCTCTTTGGATGAGGGCCTATGGAGAAAAGACTACATTTGTGCACCTGAATAATGTCTATATTTCAAAGTAAACCTTGAATAATAGTTTAGCTGGGCATAAAATTATATTTCTGTCTGCCAACAGAACTCCAAGGAATTGGAGCGAACCCACGCTGCACTGAAGGGGACTCTGGGCAGCACGTCCCCGCGTCCCTGACACAGCCCACTTCTGAGATGACTCGACTTGAGGGACGTCATGGGCGGCGTTTCCACGCGAGCAGTCTGGTGCGCCGCTGATGGCTCCAGTGTTTTATCTTCCCTTACCGCCCCCAGTAGCCCACTTCATATAAATCACAAAGTTTGGCAGGTGTCACGGTTCTTTGTAAGCTTACTTTTATGTTCTGGGGACTTTGCCAGAGTCCCATTGCCTTTCACACACAACCAGTCTGGCACAAGTCCCCCACAGAACACGAAATTTGGTGCTGAATTTTATCAAGTGTCATTTCCCTACCCATTGGTGTTATTTTTTTTCTGAGACTATTCATTTGATTTGTAGTAATAATAAAAAGTCCTGAAGTTCTCAGTTAATGTATTTTCACATCAATTCTGTTATTGCAGATTTCTATTCATTACAGGATCTTATCCAAAGGAGCTGGACAAGGGAGACTCCTTTTCTCCCCCCAAACCGAGCAGCAGGTAGCCAGTCATTTCCCTCCAGATTACAGTTGTGACAACTTCCACCTGCTGTTCCACTTGTAGAAATCAGCTTTCTTCCATGTTATTGGCACACTATTCACATGTCTGCATTTTGTGCAAGTGGTTCGCATTTGCTGTGTGTTACAGCTGCAGCTCAGCAGAACGGATCACAGGTCGAGAGCATGACATTCCGGGGTGAGCTGGCTCTAAGAGGTACATGGAAATACAGAGGATCGAAAAGAGTCAAAATTATCTCAATAAAGCACAGGACTTATTCTATGAATTTTTAAAACTTTCTTATGATTTTAAAATGGCTTGGGTGATATAGGTATTATCTTGAATAGCCTGCACCTCTCACTTTGGGACTGAAATGCCTGTGACCCTGGAACAGCACGGGTTTGAACTCTGCTGGGCCACTGATGAGCAGGTGTTTTTCAATAAATACACACAGTACTGTAACTGTATCTTCTCTAATGCTTTTAAATATTATTTTCCTTTATTACTTGTTTTTAAGAATGCAGTCTATAATACACATAATATATGAAATATATATTAATCAACTGTTTATGTTATTGGTAAGACTTGCAATCCAGGGTATGCTGTCAACAGCTAAGTTTTAAGGTTGTCAAAAGCTATATACATATTTTCAACTGTGCAAGGGGTCAGTACCCCAACCCCTTGCATTGTTCAAGGGTCAACTCTATACAGGAAATAAGATACTAGACTTTTTAATAAGACAAAGCAAATGGCCAGCGGTAGAGCATTGACCCTTTTCCCTTACTTAATCATTTCCTTCTCTTGTACAAAGAGAGACGGCCAATCCTGGGTCTGTTTGAAAGTCACATCTAAATACTGCAACTCCCTTAACCCCCTGCCTCCTCTGGTTGGAAGAGGAGTCCAGCTTTCAACAGGACAGAGTAACTGGTGGTGAGTCCACTGGAAGCAGGAGCTCCCTGCACTTCTCCGGTCCTAGCGTCCGGTTGTGCGCCTTTCATGTCAGAATGCCTACTCAGCTCTGTAGGGTTTATGCTAGGAGAACACACTGAAGTCTCTTGTTCCCTTTCCTCTTTCCTCCCCCTAATGGTTGTAGAGTCCCAGACAACTCTGATTCCTTCTCTAGACTCACAGCTCATGCTAGACCAGCACCATGAACTTCATTCACTTTATTTAGGCAGAGGTTATCACCCCTTTAATCAAGAGCAACAATTTTCATCTCATGACACACATACATAAACTAATTACTAAAATTCTGTGGCACACCAAAAAATATATTTTTTGCCAATCTGACCAAAAAATTGGTATAATTTTGATTCATTCACACCAGATGGCTATTGTTGTGTTGCCTGTTACCTTTTTTTTTTACTTGACAACCCAAGGGAAAAATGTCAGTGCCATTGACTAAAGAGTTAGGTACTGCATGTTATAAAAATTCATATGGCACACCAGCATGCCTCTTGCAGAACACTGGTTCAAAATTGCTGATCTAGAGGCAACCAACCTGCTTGCTACTGGCTACCCAGTGGCGGGCGAGGAAAGGGGTCCAGCACCATCACATACGATGAGTTGTCCTGATCACCGGCCCAAACACCCTCCCCGTCACGCTCTGTGTTGGTTGGCCCTGAGCTGGAGTGTGTCTGAGGCTTCCTGAGAAGGAGCCTGACTTGCCTGCAGGTTGCTCCTGTGAGAATTTTGAGGTTTGTTTCTTCTTTTTTTTTTTTTTCCTTTGGCCCCAGCACAAGCAAAGGAGCCAGCAGAAAGGAGACTGACAATAAACAAGGGAAGAAATAACTGGCAAAACAAGTTCCCTGAGGGCCTGGAAAGGATAGAATTGAGAACACAGGTAGAACGGAAATAGCAACACTTTTCCTTCTGTTAACTGGAGAGAAGATGGAAAAGCAAGGAGGAGCAAAGACAACCTTAGATCAGTTATCCAAGTGCCTCGTACGTAAGAGAGACTCAGTACTCACTGAATTCAATAGATGTTAACTAGTGACAAACTACCAGCTCCGGGTCTGTAAGGAAAGCTGTCATTGAAACATTATATCCAGCAATCAGCCACATGGAAATGTAATATAGATATTCAGAGCAGGACACTGGGCTGCACAGGCCATGTAGTGGACCTAACAGAGCAAATGACACACTTAGTAGTCACCTATTCTCGTAATTACAATGATGATCAAATGTGCATTGTTTGTTAATGTAGCAGGACTGACCTTCACTGGAGCATAAATCCTCTCCACCTTTAAACACTTCCAAAAGATTAAAGAAAGAAGGTAAGAAAGGGCTGAGCTCTTAAATGTCAGGCTCTGTGGGGAATACCCGATGCATTGTTTCATTCAACTCCTCACAGTAACACTATGGAAGGAAATGACTTCGCCAAGTCATGGGTCTCAAATGCAGAGGTGGGATTCAAATTCAGATCTACCTGGTTTAAAATCCCCTCTTTCCACATTTAACAATGCAACAATGCAAAAATAAAAAATAAAAATAAAAGAAAATGTAATTTCCAGTAGAATCATTTTATGCCAGAAAAAGACAACTCAAGCACCTAACAGAGAAAATGTCCAGCTGAAAAACATTCCCACTTAACCCAACTCTTTTCTGTAGCTCTATAAAGTGTCATAGATTTGTGGGTATTTTCAGGAAATTGACAACTTGTAGACGGAGCATAACTTTTTGTTTATCTGTAGACTTCCCCTATTCCAGTGAGAAAACAATTTGAAATGCCTCCTATTTCTCTACCTCTAAATCGGAGGTCCTCTATTATTTTCTGTTGTCAAAACTCAGACAAACCTTATTACTTTATTAGGTCATTGGCTATGATTTATATGTCTCCTAAGAGAAGTGGCTGTAGACAGGGAGAGTGATAGGACTTATCAGCCCCGCATGGACTGAGGACTGAGATCACCCATTAAGTTCGCCTGTCTGCCCTGCTTGTGACAGTTATTAATGCTTCCACTTCCCACCGCTTCCAGTCCTTTTCCTTCTGGGGTGTCAATTCCAGGTGCTGTTGTTACACTGTGGTGGTGCTGATAGCCCAGATGTGCCAGTGGTTCTGTGTCTTGGGCATGGTCCTGCTGTAACCATTCCTTGGGTGGCACCCTTCCCGGGCATTATCCAGGGATCGCAAGATGACCAGCATGAGCTAGTCAGAGTCCCCGAAACAACCAGCATATCTTTGCTCAGGCCACTTTCAAGTTGAAGTTGTTTCTCAGTAAAGAAAGCATGGCATGTTGCTAACACCCTGGCCTTCATTGTATTTATAACCTCAGTGGCTCATGAGCCCTGCAAGCCGGCTCTTTGCTCACAGGAACAGCCATTTCCTGTTGCAGGCTGGGCAAATAGGGACAGTGAGAGAAGCAATTGCCCTGTATCAGTCAGATATACTCAGTTCTGCTGTGGTAACAAATGATCCCCAAATCTCAGCGGCTCATAATAATAATAGATAGCTCCATTCTGCATGCATAGTTGTATCCATTGTGGGCTGGCCTCAGCCCCACTCTACATTGTCTTCACTGCAGGACCCAGACTAATGGAGCAGCCTCTCTGGGGAACATTAAGTCTGTGGCAGAGACAAATGAAGCATGACAAAACCCAAGCTTGTTCTTAAAGCTCCTGTCCCCACTTCAGCAACAAAGCAAGTCATATGGCCATTCCTGATATCCACAACGAGGCAACGTGAACTCCTTCTTCAGGGAGCAGCAGCCCAGGGAGGGGCGGCCAACAGCTTGAGCATTAATACAACCTACCACCCTCACTCTGGTGGACACCTCTCACTACATCGCCCAGTTGCCCTAAACAGAGCCCCATCTATGGAGCCCAAGTCTCAGGACCTCACAAGATTCTGCCAGGGGAGGGGAGACCTGCTCAGTTTGTCAGACACACCTGCCATGTTGCATTGAGCTCCTCAGGTGTTGACAGATGGTGCTGGTGTCCCAGAGACTCCTTGAGGTGAGTCGAGGTGTTGCTCCTGGTCTTTGCAATTTCTAGGCTGTATGATCCCAATGTCTGAAGAAGCAGACCTCAGCCCTTGCCCATCCCCTGGGGCAGGGTAGGGAGAGAAAGCCTTCTATCAGAGCCCACATATGTGTCAGTGAAGGACACTCTACTCTGAGTCACTTATTTTTACAGCCTGTCAGAGACCAAATTAGATCACTTTGAAGGGATACATTATGACCCATCTGCCCATTCAAATAAATCATTGACCTTCCTTTTTCTTTTGCCCTAGCAGTAGGGTGTTCAAAACAGTTGTCTCTGTGATAAATCTTTACCAGTTTCATAGTATAAATGCTG
This sequence comes from Tonatia bakeri, assembly GCA_004024845.1. Lineage (NCBI taxonomy): Eukaryota > Metazoa > Chordata > Mammalia > Chiroptera > Phyllostomidae > Tonatia > Tonatia bakeri. The sequence goes on from PVIA01008182.1 coordinate 40,610, forward strand.
TTGTGCTTGATGTTTTATTCTATGATTATCTCTGTGTTGAAATATGTAGAACTTAGGGAGATAATTCGGTCTTTAACATTGTGAGAAACACATAAAATAAAGATGATTTAATGATCTGAATTATGTTAATATGCATAAAATGCCTCACATGAAACTCTTCTAAATACAGTTATTCAAAATCTGGTTTAAAGTAATTTCAAAAGTGTTAATAATAGCCCTGGCCAGTTTGGATGGGTTGGTTGGAGGGTCATTCCACTCACCAGAAGGTTCCTGGTTCGATTCCCAGTCAGAGCACATACCTGGTTTGTAGGTTCAATCCCTTGTCAGGGCACATATGGTAGTCAACCAATTGATACTTGTCTCTTAAATAAATGTCTCTGTCTCTGTCTCTGTCTCTCTTTCTCCCCCTCTCCTCTTTCTCTAAAAATCAGTGAACATGACCTTGAAAGACAATTTTTTAAAAAGTTTTTCATGTTAATAATATAGCAATTTGGCAGATATATCATTTTGGGGCTACGCATATGCAGGCACACAAACATATCTATCTTTATATATAAAATTTATTGAGTATCAAGCATTTATTACTCACATAAGTCAGGAAGACAAAGAGAACCAAGGTAAAAAGTGTCTCCCATGATGATATAAATAGCTTATAATTGCTACACCACCACTGGCTTCTTTAAATTCACATTAAAACGACTGATATTTCTTCACTCCCAAAAGCATTTTGATGGAGCACCAATCACGAGCCAGGCACCCGGGGACACAGAAGAGAATGAAGCAGATGAAAAGCCCAGCCCTTGTGGAACGTAGGTTCTAGCGGGAGGAGGAAGACAGTGAAGGGAGCACAGTGGCAATCTCCTGCATGCTCCCCGGCCTGCTCCCCGGCCTGCTCCCCAGCCTTCGGCGCCGGAGCTGCACCTCTCTGGGGCCCACACCAGTGAGCTCGCTTGGCTTCCTATCTGCAGTGGGGCTTGGCCGACGGGAAGCACTTGAGGCACACAAGGAGAATCACACTGTGGTGTTTGTTAAAAGGCAGTCCTCTTCATGCTACTGTGCTCTCCAGGCTCCTCTCTCAATCCCAGTCACTGCTCTTTGACTTTCCTCCCGCAGGCCTGGGCTGTGATGACTCCCCACCACCACTGCCATTGCTGCTGCGCACCCCGCCCCGCCCCGGCACTGCACTAGCCCCTGCCGGTCTCCTGAACCTTGCCCACACCTTCATTAATCCTCTGTTTAGTACATTATCCAGAGATCACCCAGTTCAAGGATACCGTTTCCTCTTCTAACCCGGACCAACACAAAAACAAAGAAATTACATAGTAACTTACATCTTGGTAACTGCTACTAAGAAAAACAAGACAGGGAAAGAGGGTAAAGTATGCTGGACCAGGGCAGGGGGCTGCTTTTTAAACACCATGGTCAGAGAAGGCGTCATCAGTAAAAGTATATAATGCTACACATTTGCATATCTCCTAGCAGCACTTTGCTTTCAAAGGAAAGGGAAAGGAAGCAAGCCCGATGTGTAAAACCTAGCGTGGAGGAGCATCACTGGCTGAAGCAGAGGCAGGAGCCCAGGCGGAGGCTCAGGAGCCTCCAGGCCGCACGGTTGCCCTCCGCCCCACCCGTCACTTCTGATGCACCCCTGCTGCCCTAGGGCTCTGCGACACACAGACCCCAGGCTGGTACCCAATATTCAGTACACATTCCCCCCCAAGTCTGTGCCACATCGTTCCAGAGAAACATAAAACTCTTCATCTCACCCTCAGAAACAGCTTTTACAGAACCATGATTTAATGCTATGTCCTCACCTTTCACTCACTGCTAAAAAAAAAAAAAAAAAAAAAAATGTGGCCTCATATATATTTTTCTTTTTATTGTTATTTGTAAAATTGACATTTAGGATCTTGTTTGTCCCAATTTTTTTCATTGTCTTCTTTACAAAGGTCCATATGATAAATGATCTCAGGTCCCCGAGCCAGGAAAATGTTTCCCTCTCCTGATGGACTTAGCTGTTCCTTTTACTGGACAATGAGAAGTTTGTACTCGTTCTTGTCTTCCTCTTGGCATTGAGAAGCAGAAACTCGGAGCTACTCTATTTTTCAGACCATAAGACACATCTAAGTTTTAGTGGAGGAAAATAGGAAAAAAAAATTTTGAAACAAAAAATATGGTAAAATATTTAACAGCATAAATAACATAATATTTCACCAATGTAAATGTAAAAAGAACTCAACAGCAGCATTAACAATCATTATTCCTCCCAAATTGGGGGGGGGGTGCATCTTATAGTCCAAAAAATATGGTAAGTGCCATGCTAAATGGCTGTGACTTTTCTCAAAAATGTTTTCTTAATGTAATTTTTTCTCTTCTAGTTTCTCTTCTGTATTTTGTTATATATGTTTTATTTTATTGTATGTATGATTTTCTCATAGAAGTAGGTAGACCAAATAAATATTATAATGGCCCTGACCATATGACTCAGTTGGTTGGATCATTATCCTGTAAACCGAAAAGTTTCAGGTTTGACCACTGGTTGGGGCGCATGCAGGAGACAACTGGTCATTGTTCCTCTCTCGTATCCCTGTTTCTCTCTCCCCCTGTCCTCACTCCTCCCCCTCCCTTTACCTCTCTCTAAAATCAACAAACACATCCCCAGGTGAGGATTAAATAAACAAACAAATAAATATTATAATGCAATTAAAAGATTTTATTTTGATTTTGGTTAACTATTTTTCCTAATTACATCTATATCAAAATAATCTATAAATTATGAAAACTTTTGCCAATTAATAATTTTTGTTTGTATGCTAACCAAAGTTACCCACTTGACTGATTTTTTCTTTCCCAGTCTAGAGACTGCTTCTTCATTCAAGAAAGGAAAAGGAAGACTTCTGGGTAATTTTTTATTACCAGGATCAGTGCTCAGTCCTGAGGGCTCAAAGATGAATGTGATACAGACCCTGTCCTCAGGGAATTTACTGTCTAGAATTAAAGTTATTTTTCTCAAACTTCCCATTTAGAACCAGTATTTATTCGTAATTAAAAACTAATTTGCAAAAGATTGCATTTTTGAAAGCAACATTAGTTTTCCCACTTAGTTCTCTCATGCCAACAGAGAGGGAGGTAAAAGAAATAAAAATTCTAAACCTTCTGCAACTGTAACTTGGCCCCACAGAAGCGTGAGACTCTTTAAAATACTTCCTGCACTAAGGATTTATGGAGGCCCGCCAAGGCCCCTGACAAGCCCCTGGGGGCCATGCCGCTTCTGCTCCTGATCCATCCTACTTCCTTCCACATCAAATCCTCTTAAAACATTTAAAATCAATATTTGGCTTCAAAAGCCTGAAACATATCTGCCTAACAGGTAAAGTTACATTTTTATATCAATCATAATTCCTAGCAAGTTCCGTACCTTTCCAAGTTTGACAAATCACTTTCTGCCATTGACGATGCAAAAACTAACGACCAAGGTACTTCACGACCTCCAGGCTACCCATATGATCAGCCCCGGCACACCTCCAACTTCCATACCATTCTTTCATTTGACGAATATTTGCTAAGCACCTACAGTGTTCCAGGCTCAACACTATTTGCTGGGATGAAGATGATAAACAAGACGGGTGTGCCCTCTGCCCTTCTGGAGCTGCATTTACTAGAAAACACAAGCAGTGAACAAATAACTCCAAGTGCGATGAGGGCAAGGATTTTTGCCTGGTGCCATCACTGCTGTATCTCTCATGCACATAACAATGGCAGGCTCAATAAGTGTTTGCTTGAGCAGGGGGGAAGAAGAAGCAGAGGGATGCACAGGGACATATGCCGGGGGGGCCGAGGGCTCTCATTTAGTCTGGGTTGCTGAGGCAGATCATCCTAAAGAAGCAGCATTTCTTCCAATACTTAAATGATGAACTGAAGAGGTGAAGGAAGAGTGATGGCAGGTGGAAGACTTTGTTCAAAGGTCCAGATGTAAAGGAACTAAAGTTTTATAAGTACATACAAACATACATACACAAAGTGGCTAATGGGGAAGAGCTTAGAGCAGAGTGACAAGAGATGGGCTTGAAAAGTTTTGTGGGGGGCTCTGCCAGAAGGCCCCCTGCCAGGTGCCACAGATAAGAATAAATCTACCAAGACATGATCTTCTTGGGGAAGAGAGGCAGTCAGTCTCCCAAAGGAGAAGGGCCTTTGAAAAGGACCTGTTCCTAATTGGGCTTTTATTGGGTTTATTTGCATAGGAATACAGGGTGTATGCGTAAAGCTCATCAATCACTGTCAGGCTGTATTGATGAAACAATAGATAGCATTCAAAGAACTATGAGAGCTTATTTTGAGTCAGGGTCTGTTAGCTAAAGGGCCATAAAACTTTGGGGAAACAAATTTCATGCTTGGACCCTTATCATTTAAATTGAGTGTAATAGCAAAGCAGGTTTCACAGGATTTTATGCATTCTTTCTTAGGCCTGATCACCCCAGAGAACCTGCCTTTTCCAGCACAGGGCCGCACCTACCTCTGGCATTGTTTCAAGCTTAAATCAGGCAGAGGAAATAAGGCAGCCAAGAGATTAGGAGACTTCTTGCAGACAGAATGAGGACTCAGTCTATGTCAAAGCCAAGGGGCAAAGGTCCATTACCCCCTTTTTCTATGGCTCCCCAAGTCCTTCCCTGAGGGTCCCTTGTGACTATGCCTGCCTTAGGTCGTCCCTCCTTGAGGAATCTTACCCGTCATTGGCTAACCAGTCATCCACCTGGGGTCAAGCAGGGTGAAGTAAAAGGGGCCAGAGGTGGTGCCCCTACAAGGAAGATGAGCTTTGTCTCCTTAATGGCTTGTGGTCCCAAGGTCTTTTTACTCAGCCTTAGCCATGAGGGGTTATAGTTTCTGAAACCAGGCAGGGCCGTTCCCAACAAAGTTTGATGTATGTGGCAGCTCAGACGATCTCATCAGGCAAGTTACAGATTCTGTACTTTATCTTACAGGCAACAGGAAGCTACTGAAGTGCTTTCAAGTAGATGGGTGGTCAGATGTATTATTATTATTATTATTTTAAAGATTTTATTTCTTTTTAGAGAGAGGGAAAGGGAGGGAGAAAGAGAGGGAGAGAAGCATTAATGTGTGGTTGCCTCTTTCATGCCCCCTACTGGGGACCTGGCCTGCAACACAGGCATGTGCCCTGACTGGGAATCTAATCCGTGACCCTTTGGTTCACAGGGCGGTGCTCAGTCCACTTAGCCACACCAGCCAGGGCAGATTTATTATTTTTAAAGATCCCACTGTGTACAGAGAGAAGTCCTTATAGCCGATGTTAGTAAGTTCTGTGATCATTCTTATCATCTTCCTGTTGATCTACAGTCTATTTCCCCTTACTGTCTGCTTTGTAGTGTTCAGTTTATGAGACACCTTTGTAGGAATCCCACATCCCTCCTGCATCCCCAGCTTCTCCCTCCAGGAGGGCAGCATCACTGCCTTCCAGACAGAGACCTAGCTCACTCTTCCATGACTTCGTACTCCACGCACCCTTTCAATCATATATACACATGTTGATCTACAGGACCATACACCTGTAACATATCCCAAGGTTCTCCTTTCTTCTGTGATGACTCAGTATCTATAATATACAAACCAGTGAGTTTAAACTCCTCTGCCTCAGAAAACCTGGAGCCTTGCAGAGTTCTGAGAATACCCAGAAAATGCTCCCATTCCTCTGTTGTACTTTGTTCTCTCATTCCAATCTGCTGCTCCCCAAATTTCACTGATCATTTCTGGTGGCTCTTCATCATTTTATATGTTGTCCCAAAATTCTTTCAGTTGCAGGGGCACATTGCCCCCAAACACAGACCTCTCTTCATCCCCTCAAAGCACAGCGGAAGACTCGGGGACAGAGGAGAGCTTCAGGGAACAAAGGCGGAGCCAGACTTTGGTAATGAGCTCACTGTCACCACGCCCTTGGAGTGGGGGTCCGCCTTGGCACCCTCCTTTACACCCCCGAGCCAGCTCTCTGCTGCTGGAACCAATGTCAGTTCAAACGAGTCTGGCTGTTGCCCAATCTCTCCCCACGGGTCTAAAGCCCAAACATTCTTTTCTCTTAACCACAACCAGTGGGGTCTAAACCAGCAAGCCTATAATAACCTGCAAGAGTTGCCAACCTATGCAGAATGACAGTAGCTATTAACCCCGCTAAAGGAAGGAGTTTCACTCCTCTGTGACTCAACATTTCCCTTCCAGACTTGCCCTGGGATTTACTTGGCAAACCAAAGGCCTACCAAAGTGTTTCCTTCCAAACTGAGAAACAATCTTCCACTGACAGATGCCTCTGCTACATCCCCCTACAACACAGACAGGGGCACTGTTAAAATAACATTTTTATTTACTTTCTAGATGTACAAATACGTTTATATATCAAAGTATACATACCTCCATACAATGTTTCTCAAATTTCCCAAGCTAATTATTGCTAACAAGTAAAAATTCCCAGAGGAACAGGGAATGTTATCTCAAAGCAGCTTATGGCAAACATATTATTCATCTTCTAAAATTTACATTCTGCATGTTACTGTAGTATGTTCACTTATATTTCAATATATAACAATAGAAGGAAATACATTTGAACCCAGCCATAGTATTATAGGCAAGATCCACAAAATTATATTAAGAGTAACAAGGAGAAACCACAGGTTAGAGTAGTTGACGGGAAAGAGAAGAGAGAGAATTGGTCTGTTTCCTGTCTTCCAGGTTTACTTCACAGGGACCTAACTCCTCCCCCTCCATTGTCTAGACAACCGCTCAGGACAATAGAGTCCGGCCTCCATAGTGAGGGGCTTCTTTGAAGTCCAAACTGGACGGAATCCCAGTGTATGTGGAATGCTGAGCAAGAAAAAGAAGGAAGCCATCAAGGAACTCTGAGAATTGTCATAAGGTTTGTGCCCCAACAAGCAAGTTATACAAAAAGGTCAAAGTTCTACCATATTCAATGGGATGAAGGGGTAAGTTCTATCCTTATAAGATGTCCAACATAAAAGATTATCATCTTGGTCCTAAGATGAATGGACTTCACATGAAGCCTACATTATTGTTTCTATAATTTGAATTCTCCAATTTATACAATTTTATAACAGTTTCTAGACTGCAGCTCCCAAACTTAGTATTTAAATATATTTTCCTATATAGTTTTCTGAGAGTTTGTATAATACTTTCCCTTCCCATCATATTTTTGGATGTTCTAAGTCAGGGACCAAAATAATACAGGGTCTGACAGAAGTAATGCCTGCTTGAGGGTGGTTGGCATGGTAATAATATAGGTGTGATCATTTATAGTTTTAATTTGAACATTTCCCCTAAAATGTCATGTGGTATGCTTGAGTATGATATTGTTATGTCACAGAATTAGATGCTTATCATTTTGTAATAAAAGATTTTATAATAAAAAATGGGCCTTATTTATGCTGGACCCTGTATAATAGCTAAGAAAATGGACACTGGACAATTTACTAACCATTACAAGTCTCAATTTCTTCATAAATCCCTTCTTTTATAATTAATAAATAAGATAATGCTTTAAAAATGTCTTTTTGGCCCTTGCTGGTGTGGCTCAGTGGATTGAGCGCCAGCCTGTGAATCAAAGGGTCACTGGTTTGATTCCCAGTCAGGGCACGTGCCTGGGTTGCAGGCCAGGTCCCTGGTAGGGGTGCATGAGAGGCAACCACACATTAATGTTCCTCTCCCTCTCTTTCTCTCTCCATTCACCTCTGCCTAAAAATCAATCAATTTTTTTAATGTTTTTTTGGTAAATGCCTGGCACATAGCACTTAAGAAATATTTTATATTGTACTGCCATAATTGTTATTATTAATTATTTTTCGTGCCACAAATCAATTAATAAAGTATGGAACATACCATAAATGTCTAATAAGAAATTTACTGAGTGATCCATATAGGCTATGCTTTTGAAAATAATACTTCTATGCAAGAAGGAATACTTCTCTGGATTTTTTTATTTATTTGTCAACAAAAAGGATTAGACTTTATCTCAAAACTCATAATGTTATTTGTATTGAAGTTATTGTTTTGTTGAAAAATCTACTTGCAGCTTCTTCTAGTTACTAGCAGACATAAATACAATAGCACATACTATTATAGAGAAATTATGAAAATAATTTCTGGGTGTGTAAGATATGATTCACAGTCATGACACAGATGATGCTCGAATAGCTATCTAACTGCCTTACCAAAATTGAATAGACAAAACTAAATCATCATCTTCTCCCATAAGACTTCTCTTTTTGTTTCCATTCCAACGACTACATCCATCCATGGCAAACACCAGGGTGTTGGTCTTATCATTTTCATTAATCTCAATGCATCTTGTTATTTCTATCATATATGTGTGTGTATCAGAATCCATCTAATTAGTCTCCATTAGTACCACCTAGTTCAAGCTACCATCATATTTATCTTGTAAGAACACAATACTCTCCTTACTTGTTTCCCTACAATTATTCTTGAATCCTCTAATCCATTCTCCAAACACCATGATATGCCCATTTTAAAACTAAACCTATCTCCCCCACTTCTGGGTTATAATTCCTCAGTATCTTCTGTGGTCCATTAGATTATGGAAGAAAAAGTGCTCCCTTCCTCCCCCACCTGCTCCATGAGAAGATTATCCTTCTGTGCCCCACTGATGCTGGGCATGGCCATGTGACTTGCTTTGATCAATGGGATGTTAGTTCATCTGACCCAAGCAGAAGCTCTGCCTGTTGCTTTTTCTCAGGCTTGCTCTTTTGTGCTCCTGCTACCAGAATGAGAAGAGCTTCCTTGGACAGCCCCTGGCCCTTAGGCCTGTGCTCCAGGATGGTACAGGTAGGACAGAGCCTCTTTAGCCCACCCTCAGACCTGCAGCCTGAAGCCAAGCCAATCCATTTGACTTGTGTAATCAAGAAATAAATGCTCATTGTCTTGTGTTCTTGAGATTTGGTGGTTGTTTGTTACACAGCAATAGCCAATGTTTCATGTAAAGTCAACTTAAAAATTCTTAATGTGACCTAAAATCCTATGATGGGTTTCCAGCCTCACCAAGCAGCATGCTCTCCCTTCTTCGTCCCCATACCAGGCTTGAACCACTCCCTCAGTTCTTAAATATGCAGAGCCCATTCCCAGCCTGGACTCTTTACATATGTTGTTTTGTTGGCCTGGATGTTATTTGTCCGCCTCTTGGCCTAGCCAACTTCTGACTCACATTCTACCTCTCCTTCTATGTCCCTGCCTCAGGGAAACCAGCCCTAAAACTTCTCTTCACCCAAGTACCAGACCAGAAAGCATCCCTATATTATGTATTTCCACCTCCCTCAATATCTTTCTTTCATAGTGTTCGTAAAAAATTGTAATTTATGAACTTGGGAAAACATAATACTTATTTAATGGTTCTTGCACTAAATACTTCACTCCATCACGTCAGGACAGTGTCAGTCTCATTTGCTTCCGCACCTTTGTGACTAGCACATGCCTGACACGGTAAGCACTCGAATAAACAATTTGAGTCACTCATATTTCCTTGATTGGAGCAGACTAAAATAGTTTTTACACACTGTTTATCATATATCAAGTGATGCCAATAAAACTATTATATTTTAGAGCCCGTCAACGTCAGGTTGTTTTGGTTGAGCAGACAATTTTCTCCTCTTTCTAGAATCCAGTCTATTTCTCATATTCTTGTTATTACAATACGTTTAAGTATGTCACCAGTCTGAAATGACAGCTAACAATCTACCTTTTCCTTGTTCTATCGCTAGCAGAACATTTGACAAATTGAAGTATGGTATCCCATATGTACACAAAAATAGTAAAAGAAATTATAACATGCCAGAACTTATTTTTTAATGTTAAGGGAATTTGCAAATTAAAATGTTGCTAAGGGAGAAGGATAAAGTGAAAATATCTTGAGTCCAGAGTTGTGATAGAGGAGAAAAGGACATATCAGGTAACTTTTTAAAAAATCAACCTGTTATCCCATATGTGCAAGAAATTGTCATTGGGAGAAAAGGAAAGAAGGAGATGGGGAGGGAAAGAAAAGAGGCGGGGAGAAAAGGGAGAAAGGGGAAGGAGGGAGGGAGGAGGAGGGAAAAGGGAAGAGGGAAAAAGGCGGGGTAAAAGAAGACTACTTTCAGTGTCATCGCCCACTGGTTAAAACCGAGTCGGAACAGAAGCTCCTGTCTATAAAATAATATCCCTCACGGGCCGCTAAAATAGCTGCTAAGGGGTTAACAAACAGTCTGAAGGCTGGAACGCTGCCCACCAGGGCCAGCCGGCTCTCTGCTAAAGCAGCTGTGTAAGCAACAGAGCCTGTAACCTTCCGAGCAGCTGCAGGGAGCAGCAGAGAATGAGGGTCAGCCCACATGGGGAGAAGAGGTCAGATCAGCATTTTTATGCAGAAAAAGCCAAGGTAAACCTTCTCACAAGGTTTTTTTGATAAGACCTTTTATAGTATCTAGAAATCTGTCTTCCTATAACTATAAGTAATTAGAAAACAAGACCAGGAAGGTAAATTTTTTATCAGGCTTCTTTTCAAGAATGACCCACTTAAATGTGCCCCAAAACACCTGAGTTCTATACATGGGGACAAAGCCATTGGATGATAAACTAAGCTGAATCTTAAGGATTATTTGCATACTATGGCCAGATTTTTTTAAAGATTTTATTTTTAGAGAGAGGGGAAGGGAGGGAGAAAGAGAGGGAGAGAAACATCCATGTGTGGTTGCCTTTCGCACATCCCCTACCAAGGACCTGGCCCACATCCCAGACATGTACCCTGACTGGGAATCGAACCAGTGACCCTTTGGATTGCAGGACTGCACTCACTCCACTGAGCTACACCAGCCAGGGCTGGCCATATTCTCTTAAGTAATACATGTAAGACATTTAACATTGTACCTATGTAGTGAACACTTATGGTCTGGTCCACCCAAAATAACATCTGTTCCTGGGATGTGTTATTGCCTCTCCTTAAACATAAGAGTAAAGGAGAAATCACCATTTTCTTTAAATTCTCCACTAGTCATCACCACTGATTGTCCCAAGGTTGTTTATCCAACAGAAACAAGATTAGTAAACACCCCACATCCTGGACTCAAGTTATTTGTCTGGGGTAGGGTGTCCTCACATCTGTTGAAGTAATTTAAACTTCACCTTAGGCTCCAGTTTTTGTTTGTTTGTTTCTTTGTTTGTTGACTTGAGACAACAGAGAGAGTTCTGGTCCCTCCTCAGTGACACATTGAGAAGAGAAGAGGAGAAAAGCCGCGGTGTCTGTTTCCTGCTACGCAGTGGAAGCCGGTGTGGGAGAATGAGAGCGGCATGTCAAGAAAAGCCCGGAGAAGAAAGATGGACCGACCCAGAGGCTGTCCAGTCCACGTCCCAGCTGCCTCTAACACCAGCAGGGTCCCGGTTCCTGTCACTTGCAACCCGAAGCTCTGAACAACACACACTGATATCTGGTGATGACTCAGTAAATGATGAATACTATTGTTGAGTCTACTGACCATATTTTATTTTTTTAATGTTCTCAGTGTCAACATTTCATTAATTAATTATTTATTTATTAATGTTTTGTTGTTGATGCTATTACAGCTGTCCCAATCTTTCCCCTTTGCCCTCCTCCACCCAGCCCACCCCCACTTCCACAGGCAATTCCCCACACCTCTGTCCAAGTCCGTGGGTCCTTTATGTAGTTCCTTGACTAATCCCTTCACCTTCTTTCACACAGTCCCCACCACCTCTGTCCTCCTCTCTTGCAGCTGTCAGTCTGTTCCATGATCCTATGCCTCTGGTTCTATTTGGTTTGCCAGTTTATTTTGTTCTTTAGATTCCACATGTTAGTGAGATCATATGGTATTTGTATTTCACTGACTGGCTTATTTCACTTAGCATAATAGTCTTCAATTCTATCCATGATGTCTCAAAAAGGTAAGAATTCCTTTTGTGTAAATGTACCACAGTTTTTTAATCTGATCATCTACTGATGGGCACTTAGGCTGTTTCCAGCACTTGGCTACTATAAATTGTGTTGCTATGAACATTGGGGTGCATAAATGTTTTTGAATTGGTGTTTCAGGATTCTTGAGGCATATTCCCAGCAGTGGAATTGCTGGGTCAAAAGGTAGTTTCATTTTCATTTTTTTTGAGGAAATTTCATACTGTTTTCCAAAATTAAATGACATACAGACTAGAAAAGCAATTCAATGGATCAATGAATCCAGGAGCTGGTTCTTTGAAGAGATAAACAAAATAGACAAATCTTTAACAGGACTCATCAAGAAAAAGGAGAAGACCCACATAAATAAAATGAGAAATAAAAAAGGAGAAGTAACAACTGATACCACAGAAATACAAAGGATTGTAAGAAATTACTATCTATATGCCAAGAAATTGGACAACCTGGGCAAAACGAGTAAGTTTCTAGAAACGTACAGTCTTCCAAAACTGAATTAGGAAGAAGCAGAAAACTCGTATAGACTGGCAACAACTAGTGAAATTAGGGTAATAATCAAAAAGCTCCTGGCACACAAAAGCCCTGGACGAGACGGCTTCACAGGAGAATTTTACCAAACATTCAAAGAACTAACACCTCTCCTTCTCAAACTATTCCAAAAATTCAAGAGAGGGAGGACTCCCAGATTTTTTTTATGAGACCAGTATTATCCTAACTCCAAAACCAGGTAAAGACACAACAAGGAAAGAAAATTACAGGCCAGTATCTCTGATGAACATAAAAGCTAAAATCCTCGACAAAACATTAGCAAACTGGATCCAGAAATACATTGAAAAGATCATACACCATGATCAAGTGGGATTCATCCCAGGGGTGTAAGGTTGGTACAATATTCACAGACCAATAAACGTGATACATCACATAAACAAAAGAAAATACGAAAATCACATGATCTTATAATAGATGCAGAAAAAGCATTTGATAAGGTACAGCACCCATTTATGATAAAAACACTCAGCAAAGAGGGAATCGAAGGAGCATTCCTCAACATAATAAAGGCCAAGTACGAAAAACCTACTGACCTTATTTTAGAGAACCCGCATCGAGATTCTTAGTTTGAAAAAGGATTTCTCACATTTGTGATGTTTCTACATTGAATTCTTACAAGTGTGTAAATGGCCAGAGATACTTTATGAAATATTTAATACAGCATCTTTTTTCAAAGGAATATATTTATATGCCTGGAATATCTAGTAAGTATGGGTGCCATAATCTGGGGTGACAACAGGCATAATATGAGAAGACACAAATTGGACAACTTCATAAATGACAACAATTCTGAATTGAAAAAAATGAGTTCCAGTGCCCGAAATTTAGACTGAGATTGTTATTATACCCCTACAAGTGCCAGGACAAGTTATTTATTATCTGATTATGCCTGTGGAGAATTTCATATACAGAACTGTGAAGAAAGAATATTTATATATGGCATATATGATATTAAAATGCATCTAAATGCTTTCAAACTCTAAGCGAAATAGCTTTGATAGCTAAGAGTCCAAAACTGTTCCTCCACCCAAGCTGGGACTAATCAAAAGTGTGAAAGAGACAAAACTTATCTTTAGTGTTTTTCTCGCGAGTACTAACTAGATACATGCATCTCCCAAATCTAACTGTGAACGTATTTCTTAGGGAACTCTACTGTCAAAATTACTTGCTTCCTGCCCTGGACCCCTGTGAGACTGCATTGCCATCCTGCACAGGACTTCCACCTTCCCTGCTGGAGCGCAGGCCTTTCAAGAGGAAAGATTTCTTTGAAAAACAATGTGTTAACCAAATTGATTGTTCTCTCCTCTAAAGAACTGAACAGAAACGAGTGAAAATTCAATAGCCAAAAAAAATCACATTTAGATAAGCTCCTTGTATTTCTGTTCCCTGAGGACAAAAGCAGTTGCTGTTTTTTGCCCATGACCTAAAGTAAGAAATACATTTTACTTGGTAACCCAGTGACATGTACATAGATACATAAAACAGAAACAGAAATTTCACAAACCAATATTTATTCTTAAAACAAGTGACAAGCTGTAACATCTAGTCATGTTTTTATCTTTAATAATAATGGTTCTATAGGATTAAAGTTAAAGGACACATGGATAAAAGATAGGGGGAGGGTGGTAATGGGAGGGAGGTAGGGAAGGGGGGTGGGAGGGCTTGATTGAGTGGGAGGTGGGGGGATGGGAGGACTTGAATGGGAGTAAGGGGGTGAAAACTGTACTTGAACATTCATTTAAATAAAAAAAAAGAAAATAAATAAATAAATAAGTAAATATTAACCATCTGAAACTCTAAAACTGAAATAAAACAAAAATAGTTTTCTTTAAAAAAAAAAAATAATAATGGTTCTAATCCATTCAATTAATTTTATGGCCCCTAATGAGTCATGCCCCATAGTTTGAATCCATTGTGCTAATGAGAACCTATGGCTTGGTGCATCTTTATCAGAGAAGGTGGGACTATTGAATGGAATCCTCAAACCAGGAGAAGCCTCAAAAATGTCCATTACATCTCTTTGCTTACTTAACATACAGGTTGCGGGATCATAAAGTCGTAGAGATATCATCCCAGAAGCAAAATTTAGAGGAGTCAATTACTCCCTCTCCAAATATTTTTCTTCTACAGATTACAAGATTTGTGTAAGGTAAACAAAATCTTGAAGGATTTATTCATTTCTTTCATAATTCATTGAGCACTATGTTTACACGCTGGAGCTACAGAGGTAAGTGAAATATGCAAAGTCCTTCCTCTCGTGGAGTTTGCGTTTTAGTGAGGGACACCCAGAATAAGCAGACACATCTAACACAACTTCAGATAGTGATAGGTGTTGTGAAAGAAAAAGAAAACATGGGAGGGGGCAAGAAAGTAACGGGGAAGGGGAAGGGCAGTTTTAGGAAGGGGGTCCAGGAAGACTTCTCTGTGAAGGCGGTATCTGAACAGAATCTGAGTTTGACACTGAATGTCTAGAAAGATGCATGAAGCAGAGGGAGCAGCAAGTGCCATAAATATTTTTACTAAAGTGAAGGGGCTGTTAGACAGGTGGCATGGTCAGTAGACTTAGAAATTGTATTTATGATGTAGATGAGCCCAAGCATAGCCCCTTCCAAGAGAAGCCACCTTGAATGTGATCACTGGCCATCTGGTGGACATAGCTGACCATGAGTGTAACATGTCCCACCCTCCTCTTCCAGTACGCCAACCACAGCTATTTGGACCAGGTAAGGTACATCGGGAATTGGTTTCAATAACTGAATAGAAAATAGGGGTAATCACTTTTTATGGCTTGAACTGTGTCCACTTCCAAATTCACATGTTGAAGTCCTAACCTCCAATACCTCAGAATGTGACCTTATTTGGAAATAGTGTCATTGAAGATGTAATTCATTTAGATGAGAACCTACTAGGGTTGAGTGAGCCCCTAATCCAATATGACTGGTGTGTCCTTGCCCAAGGGGAACATTTGGGCAAGGTATGCATCCAAGGAAGACACCATGTTAACATGAAGACGATCGTCTGCAAACCAAGGAGGCAGACCTGGAACAATTCATTCCCTCATAGCCCTCAGAAGGGACTCACTCTACCAACACCTTGATCTTGGGCTCCAGAACTGTGAGATAATAAATGTCTGTTGTTTAAGCCACCCAGCTGTGGTACTTTGTTACAGCAGGCCTAGCAAACTAATACTTCTCCCTTGAGGAGGAGTTGAGTGCATTCTGTGTGTAGTAGGATGGCTAACATGTACATGAATTATGGATGTGTGGCAAACTGCTAGTTGACCTACCTCTGTAACAATATAGCCCGACTTTTTAGTGAACCAAATACCATTGTTTACTCTAGTACAACTGTGTGTGGCTGAGTCACTGAGTTCTGGCTAACGAGCTATAATCACATGTATCTGGTGGCAGCTTCCAGCAGCCTTCCCTAAACGATAGCTGGTAGCTGTATTTTGCCCTTTTTTTCTGCACCCTTTCCTTCTTCCTGGTGGCTATAATACAGATGTGACACTGGGAGTGGGTGCCATGAGGGTGAAGAGCCAGAATGTAAGGGCTGTGGGTCATTGAAAGCTTTGTGGAGCAAAGTCATCGTGCCAACACTAGACTGCCCATGTCTGGACTTCAACGGGAGCGAGAAATGGCCTTGTATCTTGTCCAAACCACTGTTCTGTTTTGTTTCATTTTGTTTTGTTTTTGCAGGGGCCATTACTACTACTTGCTGTAGAATCTAATCTTAACCAATACAAGCATGCAAAGTGCACACAGAAGAAAAACAGAACCCAAGGAAGTATATTAGTATAGATGCAGAAAAATCAGATTGAGAAGGAATAATCAAAGAGACAGGAGGAAACCAGGAGAAAATTGAATCTCAAAAGTTAAAGGAATATCTAAAAGAAGAGAGAAATAAAGCATTAGGTATTACTGATTTGACTGGTATAAGGACCAAGAAATATCTAATGGCAGGCTTTTGTTTCTCAAACCTTCATCTGCATCACCGAGTGTCTTGCGAACACACAGAATGAGATTCAGGAGGTCCAGGTGCAGCAGTCCTAGAAAGCTCTCAGGTGATGTCCACGCTGCTGGTACACATAGGGTGGCAAAGGTCTAGGCTGGAGTGGGTTGTAATGTGTGGCTCTTGACCAGCAGCATCCATGTCACCATGGAACTTGTCAGACACGCACATTCTTTGCCTGACCCCAGACCCAGAGCCTGAGAAACCCTGGGGGTGGGGCCCAATCGTTTGCTCACCCACTGTGGGCCAGGCCCATCAACACTCTTCTTAATGTTATTGTATTTGGTCCTCACAACAATCTCTTTATCAATGAGGAAACTAAAACTGAGAAGCAGATAAATGCATTGTCAAGGTTACACAATGAGCAAGTGGTGGATCCGAGAATCCTCGTCAGTCTGACACCCAGGCCCATTCTCTGGCCACTTTGCCAACTCACCTTCAGGGTCAACAGTGCTATTGCCGTAAACGATTTCAGCAGTGTGAGGACAGAAGCCAGGCTGCAGTGGCTTTGGAAGGGCAGAGTGGGGAAAGTGAGTGCAAAGTCCTTTTTTAAAAACTGACTTTGAAAGAGAAAAGAAAATGAAAACTAGAAGGTAACAAGAGAAAATATTTGCTAGCTTGCTTGTTTTAAGAAGGGAAACAGATAAAAGAAAAAAAGGGTTTGAGAATACAGGGACATGTTTGAAATTTCAAAAGATCACACTTGAGCACCATTAAGGGAGGATGAATGAGGAAGGAAAGGTTATTGATTATGTTATACATGCTTTGAGGAAATAGGCTATTTATCCAGGAAAGGAGAGAGACTTACTTAGAATGAATATAAGAGTGAACTTTGAAGGGCTAGTAGGCTATTCTGTAGAAAGGGAACAAATCTCATTTTATAGCTCCAGAGAGTAGACTAGGGGATGGAAGTTAGAGGGGATAGATTTCACCTTAAAATGAGAAAGAATAGTCTAATGATTCAAGTTATTTGAAAACAGAATTACTTGCCCTTTGAGATGGTGATTTTCTTATTACTGAAAGCAGTTGGGGAAAAACTATTTGACACCCACGAGGCAAGTT
This sequence comes from Tonatia bakeri, assembly GCA_004024845.1. Classification (NCBI taxonomy): domain Eukaryota; kingdom Metazoa; phylum Chordata; class Mammalia; order Chiroptera; family Phyllostomidae; genus Tonatia; species Tonatia bakeri. The sequence goes on from PVIA01008182.1 coordinate 58,209, forward strand.
GTATAAGGAATTCCTATGAATCCACCAGGGGGTATTAACTCTGCTAAAATTCTATGCTGTGTTCCTACATTCCTGTTCCATTAGTAAACCAATGGAGGATAGTGCTGCTATGGTAAGGGAGATTGTTCTTTGAAGAGTTTGCATCTTGGAACCTTCCTGTTATAATTTCGAAGCAATGGAGATGGAAAAATAGGTGATTACCTGCATTTCTGACATTATCAAAACACTTCATGTATTTGAAGCCATTTGTCACCATTTAGACTTGAAATCAGGGATTCTAATTTTTCACATTTTTATAGACCCTGTTTCTAAGCCTCCATTCACTTTTCCTAGATACTTCTGACCGTGTAAACAAGTAACTGGATTTTTCTCTGCTGTACTTGAGCCCCTTCATCATATATTTTCGGCATTTCTGCCTTCAGCAGACTTCGTTCAGAGCACTCTGTGAACACCACCATGAATTCTAGGTAGGATGTCTCCTCTCCCATGTAGACCATTATTTCCAAATCAGAGGAAAGCATATTTTGACAAATTCATGAGAAGAAAACCACAAAACCCACACATCTCAACAGATCCTAAATCGAACCTGCAGAGGCTTAATCTGTTCCTTTTTTCTTTCCCTGAAAGCTTCCTGCTCTCTTCACTACGGACAACCAAGCCACAGGAGAAGAGCCAAATCTAACACCCCTGCCCTCCCAGAAGATGAACACAACTCATCAAAGAAAGTGGGAGCTTTTGTGCCCACTGGTAGAAGGACAAGACAAAGGCATCTGGGACAGGGCTGGAGAGCGGCGCCATGGACTGCACCTGGCGTGGAGAACAGTTGGCCCCCAGACCACGCTGCAGATCGCAATCAGGAGTTGGCATCTACAGAGCTGCTATTTCCTCCTGGGTTCCAATGCACTGCTGCAGCAAGTGCTTTGTAAAACTCCATGTAAGCTTAGATTTTGCAAAATTTTAGGGGACCAGAAATTGCCATCTCTCAGGGTAAACTGGAGAAACAAAGCATCAACCCTTTGTTCTTGGCTTGTGGACTTGGAGAGATGGTTTCTAAGGTTACACTCAGGTTTTTAACTTGAATCACAATATGTGGGTTTCCTTTTGAGAAGAAACTCCTTGCTTTCACATACTTTCATGATATTTGTTAGAACAGAGCATACTTAACTGCATACACAAGTGTAGGTATATATGTATGAGTGTCAATATATTATATATGTGAAAATTTGGACACTTATCTCCGCAGCTTCAGGTTGAAAGTGGGAATTCCATTTGATACACTGTCGTATGATGTTTGCACGCAGAATATTATTAGGGACATAGGAGAGAATGACAAGAACATGTGCCAAGTGCAGTCCACTCCTTTGAAAGACCTCAAAGAGAAACAATATTTTTAAATGGCAGTATATTGCCAATATGTGAGTTTTTATCACAGACTTGAAGGTCAATAAAATTTACAAATAATATAGTCTAGAAAGGCAAAATTCTAGGATGTCCCTTGAAAATAATTGGTCAGCGAACACATACTGCAGCGTTCTCAAATGCTACTACACTTACTCTTTCACCTTTGGAAGCACCAAATAATCTTCAGATTGGCCTTTTAAATTTAATGCCATCATGGCATTTTAGCTGAGTTAAAAGACTTTTTGATAGGGTCATTATTCCTAAAACGTTTCAAAAGAAACTAGTTTGAAAATTAGTGTAAAATATATACAAGATTTCTTTCTGATTTGACTTCTGAGTCGTTCTTTGAATCAGTTGGTTTAGGCATTCTGGTTTTTCTTCTAAAGAAAGGGAAAGAAGGAAACATTTCTGTGTCTTGCCTTTGGAAGTAGGGCTATTAACAGGAGACCATTAGGCGGCAGCACTGAACTAGGAATCAGGAGCCTTGGGTTTGGGCTCGCTGGTCAGCAGCTGTGCCTCCTGGAGTGTCATCTAAACCAGGAGTCCCCAACCTCCAGGCCATGGACCGGTACTGTCACGCCTGTTAGGAAACTGGCCACACAGCAGGAGGTAAGTTTGACTGTAATGCGCTTGAATCACCCAAAACCATCCCCTCACCCCAGTGTGGAAAAATTATCTCCCACTAACTTGTCCCTGGTGCCGTAAGGGTTGAGGACCATTGATCTGAACACTGAGCTTAAGCTTCCTCCTCATGGCCATGGCAGACTTTTGATATATCTATTGTTGTTGCTTTTAGGATTTTGCTGTGACTACGATCCACTTGGAGGGTCTTCAGTGCTGGGGGACACAAGATGGGAATCCAAGGGTGGGCCACCCCTAGTCTGTTTGTTTGAGGGCAAGTGGAGCCTCCTGGGAATGCTCCATTCTAAGGCACAGTGGTTTGGCCCAAGTGCAGTGAGAGGCTCGGGAATGGGAGGGACTTTGAGTCCAGTCAGGGGTGTGCTACTTCCCCTTGCATATAACGCAGGATGTCTATGTTCAATTCTTAGGGCAGAGTATGTGAAGATAAATATCAGTCTGTTACTTTGTAAGAAAGATGATGTTCCTGTGTCAGGGATCAGAATACTCCTATCTCTGCAGTCAGAGCATTCTCTCCCTTTTGGCGGCCTGACTCAAAAAGCCAAACAACAGAAGGCTGCTGGGTGACAACTGGTGAATAGCATCTGGGTATGGTGCACCTGTCTGCCCCAGACACGGTCTTGTCGGGACCAGAACTTTTGAAGTAGGATAGCTAAAACCCCCTCTCTCTGTTCTTGGTGTGGTGTGCACACACCCACCACTACTGCTTTGTGACATTAGTTTCATTCACCCACTTTGGAAAACAATGGTCATGGGTCATTAAAAATAACTTGAATCAATGATCCCTAATTTCTCTTCTGAGCGATTAGCTGGGATCCAGGGGTATCACCAAGCAATGGCATAGATTAATGGAGCTGGACAGCCTGGGTTCAGCAAGGCCAGATGGGCAAATTATTCAATCATTCAGTGGCTCTGCCTTCTTCATCTCTCAAGTGGGGAGAATAATAGTATGTGGGTTCCAAAGTCGTCATGAAGATTAAATGAGTTAACACATAGAGCATTTGACAAACTTCTTCTGCATGATGAATACTTAGATTTTAGCTATTTTGAGAAGGTACTTGCCTTTTTCTTTGCAATTTGTTGTGGTTTTAATGAACTTGATATAAGTAATTATTTATTGTGTTTCACAGCAAGGAAGTTTTATAATACAGTCAAGTAGTTACTATTACATGCCAGTTAATGAGTTGATGGAGGCAATTTTTAATAGGGGTATTATTACTATTATCATTGTAATGAATCATCATACTAAAACAAAACTTTAAAAAAAATTAACAAGCATGCATTTCTTAGGCACAAGGAAAGAACAGTAGTTCCCCCCACCCGCCCTTATTTGTGGTTTCCTTTTCTACATGTTCGGTTACTCACAGCCAGCTGCAGTCTGAAAATGGTAAGTGAAACAACTGCAGAAACAAAGAATTCACAAGATTTAAATTTTGTGTCATTCTGAGTACATGATGACATCTCGTGTTGTCTGCTCCAGCCCCCGCCGCACCCCCAGTGGTGACTCAGCCCTTTGTCCACCAGCTCCACACCGTAGACACTCCTGCCCATTAGTGGCCATCTTGGTTTTCTGATCAGTTGCACTATTGAGTCTCTGTGTTCAAATAGCTCTTATTTTACTTCATAAATGACCCAACATGCAAGAATAGTGATGTTGGCAATTTGGAAATGCCAAAGAGGAGCCATAAAGTGCTTCCTTCCACTGAAAAGGTGGGTACAGCACAATGAGACATTTTGAGGAGAGACCACCCCCACATTCACGTAACCAGCCCATTGTTATAATTGTTCTGTTTGATTATTAGTTATTGTTGTTAATCTCTTACTATGCCTAACCTAACAAATTACGTTCTATCATAGGTCTGTATGTTTAAGAAAAAACACAGTCTGTATAGGGTTCAATATGATCAATAGTTTCAGGCGTCCACTGGGGGTATTGGAATGTACCCCCATGGATAACGAAGGACTACTGTACCTACACCTATGCTGAGTCTTTTTCAACAAGAGTCATGGTCTTCCAAGGGAGACAATATATCGGTCACTGCCAGAGCTGTGCCAAGGAAAAAAGCCCTGGGGACACGTGTTGCATGCATCAGCAAAGTCCAGGGTGAGCTTTTTTGCATAGGTGTGTCCAGGTGTGTTTGTGCTATCTTATTCCTATTCCCATTGTAGGGTCAGAGTAGTTAGGGAAAAGAAATAGTTCCAAAGTACTGGGTAGAAGTTACAAGATAAAAAACAGAGGAAAATTTTAAGCCCCATAAATGGAGCTTATTTAGCAATTTTAAGAAGATGCGATTGAATTTGCTTCTTTTGCAGTTGTTTTTGAATCATTTAATTCATGTAAAATATATTATTCCAAGCAATTTTAATCTCATCTTTTAAGGGTTTAAGACTTAATAAGCAGAAAACTAAAAATGTAGTTAAATGTGTAAATCACTGGTACAAATAATCGATAGTAGGATTTATTAGCAAATATAATAGCCCGTGTAACACTTAATCTTGAGTAACCAAATAATTTGTGAAGGACTTCATGACTTTTAAAGAAATTTATAATCACATGGTTAGATTTAGATCATTGCCTTGGGTAATTTCAGGATATAAACTAATAAAAATATTAGAGAATGAATTCTTGGTATTTGGAAGATGAAGAGTTTGATTGATGCTGTGAAATCATTGTTTTAATTACACTTTCTTTAGCTGTGGGATTACATCCATTGCCTTTTCGTGCCAACTTTTGTAATCCGAGAAATCCTCTCCACATTTACCTCTGCTCCTAGCACCCTCTCCACGCCGTCCTGCCCGCCCAGAGCTGCACACACATACCGCAGGGTGTGTCGGGGCTGGTCAGGGGGCACTGCCACTAGAAACAAAACCCAAAATCAACATTTGTTTTCCACATTTTCAAAACAAGGGTGTTTGGACAATGGTATGTACAAATGGGTATAAGAACCGCTCCTTCCTGGGGAAAGGAATGAGAATGGGCTCGAGTTCCCGAGAAACATGCCCGCTGAGCACCCAGAGGCAACTCCTGCGGTCACCGTGCCTTCGGTGTGTCCCCACAGGGGACGGTTTGGCTCTCGGTTTAGCAGGTTCAGAAACCCAGTTTGGCCCATGGATCTAATCAGCCTCTTAGGGACTCACATGAACCAAACCATTTCAGACTGTTCCATAAATCAAAATTTCAATTAATTAGGTTTCAGTGAAGAATCTGTAGCCTTTCCCTGCTACCATAATATCTAAGCTGGCCAGCACAGTGTCTCATTTGGCTCCCTGTTGGTGACCAAGGTGCCTAGCACAGTATTTAGCATGTAGGTTTTAAATTTAAAAAGAAAGGAAGAAAAAGAGAAAGAAAGGGAGTAAGACTAAGGAAGGGGTGTAATTCTGAGTGAAACATCATGCAGGTCATAAAAGCTCAGTATTCCATCTAGTATCCTCAGAAATCATCGTGATACACTAGTTTGTACTAGTTTCTCAGATTCCATTTTTCCCCCTAAGAAAAATAAAATTAATTGAACTATTTTAGCCATTTGGCCTTGATATTCAGCCTTCCTCATTCTCTTTAGAACTCAGTCTCTCTTCAGAGAAATTTTGTGATAACTGATGAAGTCTCATCTTTTCCAGCCCTCCCTCTCAGGGAGTCAACCCTGGCCAGCTTGCTCTGGCTTCCCAAACCTTCCTGGGAACTTGTTAATAGATAGTCTCCTTGCTCTTCCAATTTCGGGGTCCCCTTCCTCCCCTGTTTGTATAATCCACAAAAAGCATCTGAAGGAGGAGGTAAAGCCCCACTAGCAGATAATATATTTCAGCACATGCCCCCACCACACAATGGTAGTGATGGCGCCAGCCAAAAAAAAGCATTTTTTATATCCAACTTGTAAATTTCTATATCTGAAAGAAATTGCTACTTGTTACTTCAGAATTATACACATGTATTAACAATACAAATCTCATCCTGTCTGACTTTTGGGGTTCAGGGATATATAATAGTTTTCTATGTGAAAAAGTTAAAATTTCTGACAATTCCCTTATTCTAATTCTTGGACCAAATCAGAATTACGCACACTTGAAACAAAGAGCCTCTTAACTGAGATCTCACGGCTTCCATTGGCTGATAAGTTTCCTGAATAGCTCTGAATTCTGCTCAGAAAGTGTGCAGGAGGCACAGACCAGATGGTGTTCCCTAGGTGAGGCCAAGGAACCCTGCAGGCCTTTCCCTGCCCTGGGTCACAGCCTCAAACACAGTATGCGTTGAATTGGCAGGCAACGTGCACCGAGAAGAAGCCAGACTTCTTCTCTTACCTTTCGTTCCCAGCAAATGCCTAGGGAAGCTTTCCCTGTAATGGCTGTGACTATTATTGTTATTGTTAATGCTAAAAGTTAGAAGATAATGTTGAGAATTATGACCATTGCAATGACACTCATAATGACTCATACTAATCAAAAGTCTGTTCTGGCCAAGCCTTTTTCTAGAATTTTACAGACATTGTCTCCTTTAATCTTCAGAACAACTCTGTGAAGTGTTTTTCTCATTAAACAGATGAGGCAATCAAGGCCCAAAGGGTTCAAAAACTTGCTTCAGATCACATAACAATAAGTGGCATCACCAGTAGTGTCTGACTCCAGAGCCTACTTTCTTCACTGGAACTTTTGGCCTCTCCCATCTTAATCCCAGGAAGGTAATTAGTTGCAAGACACATACCAACAGGAGAAATCTGAATTCAAAAAATCTCATTAGATGGCTTTTTACATTGACCCTTTGGTTAACCTTGACTTATCTAAGGGCATCTATATATATCTATATATCTATATCTATATCTATACCTATATCTATATCTAATACACACACACACACACATTCACATTCTACCTTTATGCTCTGTTAAACTTTATCCCTTTAGGATTTATGTCCCATCCTATTAAAGGGAAGGAGGCAAACTAGAAGAGGTAGAAGATAGATCAGTTACTTGTGTTACCATAACAGCTTTGGGTGCAGCTGAGAGCCTTTGAAACTGATGTATAAAATTAAGCTTCAGGATTATCTACTTCTTTAGTACTTCATCCATCTGGATATAATGAGATGAGCCAGCTAGTAGCCAAATCCCACTTACAATTGTTTGTAAGTATTAGGAAGAAAAGCTTCACATATCCTACTACTGCCAGTTGCCCTAAGAACATTTGCTTTATCTTTTGTTTTTATGGTTGGAATTCTGTAAATAGAATTTATGAATAGCATTTAATCACTAGGAAATCACAGCTTTCCAATTTCTTATTACTGACTCAGTTTTTATAAATATTTATAAAGGCGGTGGCTGGTATGGCTTGGTTGGTTGAAGCATCCTCCCATGCACCAAAATGCTGCGGGTTTGATTCCCAGTCTGGGCACATACCTAGGCTGTAGGTTTGGTCCCCAGCTGGGGCTCATACAGGAGGCAAGTGATTGATGTTTCTCTCTCACATAGATATTTCTCTCTCTCTCCCCGTGCCCTTCCTCTCTCTCTGAAATCAATAAATATATCCTTGGGCAACATATTATATAATATTTATGTAATGTTAATATTATTATATATTATATATTAAATGTATAAATTATGTTTATATAATAATAAATATATAAATGGTGTGTTTATACATAAATATAATATATAATAATGTTATATAATATATAACCCAAGGATGTATTTATTGATTTATATATATATATATATATATATCTCACCAAGGATATATTTTTTGATTTTAGAGAGGAAGGAAGGGAGGGGGGAGAGAGAGAGAAATATATATCTCACCCAAGGATGGAGGATGGATATATATGTGTGTGTGTGTGTATCAGCTTTCATGGTCTATTTTTTCCTATTTTGCTTTTGTATGATTTTTCAGAAATGATCAATATTAACAGAAAAATATGCAGTCAAATGAGGGTCTATCTATTTTGAATGATGCTTAGAGAAGATGATATCTCTTTCCCAAAATTTTCAGTGATCATTGCAGAAATTACTATTTAGTATCTAATCCCTATTCCTGTGGGTGAGTCACATTTCCTCCTGCTTCATCCCCTTGGAGACGGAGAATGACTTGTCATAGGAACAGGGAAGGGTTAACCTACACGCTGAAATATTCTGAGTTTTAGACATATGGAGAAGACCCAGAAGTTAAATTTTAATAGGCCTCCAGATTTGGACAGCAATCAAAGATTTTCTCTATGGTAACAATTACACACACCAATGATCTGAGATCAAATATTTATGTCTTCCCCTACATGCTAGAGAACCGGCGTTTTGCTAGTTACTGTTATTACCAGGGCAATTCAATGAATGGCAAAAGATTCTAAAAATGTCATTTCACAGTGGAAACTGTAAGAGAAAGCAATAACAAGCCTGGAACAGATTAAATACAATGGGAAATGAGTCTAAACTGAAATAAAATACTGTATTTGAGTGAATTTCTTTTAGGACTGTGATTTCAACCTCTACTAAAGAACTGTCATCTCGCCTACCACTGAAACACAACAAAAAAGACAAAGAAGGCTGATACTGGCAAGAAACAAAAGCTCTTCTTCATTTCCTAAAAGTACTTTCTTTTCCAGAAGTATAGTTTGAAGAAGACTCTTTCATTATGCCTCAGGGGAAATGTAAACATTTTAAAAAATAAAGTATAAATCATAACTTTCCTTTAGGAAAACTTTGTCTCCTTTGTCGTCACAACCTAGAGAGCACTAACAGTGACTTCTGTTCATGCAGGACCCCGCCAAACCCCACCAGTGTCTCACCCACCTTCAAGGACTAGAGCTTTCTTCACATTGCCATCACTAACCACCACCACTGTGGTCACCACATTACTGATTGCTGCATTGTAGTATCTTTGGGAGTACAATCTTGCAGCCAATTCCCCCAAACCAGGTCCTTTTCAGGAACTATTATAGAGATGCCCATGTTTTAAAGGCTTCCATTAAAGTGTTGTTTTACCATTCTTTCGTGACTTCACTTCTTTTCTGTTCACATTTCTGGTGATTTTGTTTGGCTCCATGGCAGCTGTGAAATTCTGTTATTTCTTCCCATTTGGCTCCAAATATACAGCCCAACAGACCTCTCTAGGAGCTCTTCAATCTCTCCTGGGACCTCTAAACTGAGGATGGCTCCAGTGAAGACATGGTCCCTTGGAAAAATGCTTATTTAGTCCAGAAGGGCGCATGGGACCAAAGACAAGAGAAGATAACTAGTAATAGAAGCCAGTTTTAAATGAATAGCATGCCTGACAGAGTTCAAAAGAAGGAGAGAATGCTGGGTCTGCTGGAGTCTGGGGAGGCTTTGTAGAGAAGGCTCTTGTAGGGATGAGCTTCCCTGGTGGCAGAGGCTGGAGGAAAGTTGACCTCTACCTGATGTAAACAGCTAATGTGAAGGCTGGGAGGATGGATGAAATAAGGATGCTTGCTCATGGAGCAGTAAATAGATCTGTCTGTCTATGATGGGGTGTTTTTAAAGACAAGAAGTAGGGCATAAGGATGAAATAGGTTACGGCAGGCCTTGAATGACAGGTAGGAAATTTGAACTGGATTCTCCACTCCTGTGGGAGTTGTTAAGATTTCTGGAGTAGGGAAGTGACAGGATGAAGGTGGAATTTTAGGAAAACTGATGTGGAAGAAACGTGCAACACAGATGTGAGAGGAACAGGAATTCCCTCCCTGGAATGGGGAGGTACACTAGGAATTCCTATAAAGTATCAGGCACCATTCATTCATTAGCAAGCATTTTTTGAGTATTTATTATGTGATGGGCACTATCCTTAGGGCCCAGAAATACAGTAATTAACAAGGTGGGTCCAGATTTAGTAGGGCCTGAAATTAAAACAGTTTGGGGAGCCTTCTTTTAGAAAAAATATATACAAAATTAAGTATGGGGTTTTACATTTTACTTTGAAAATGAAAAAATACATAAAACAAAAATTGCCACATTATAGAGACAGTGGTTTTAAATGGACATGGTAGTTTTTATCCCCTTTAAAAATAAATTAATCACTATTCCTTTTTTTGCCAAGAATATGCAAACATGATTTATTCCTTTTTTATCCTAAGATATAATTTAAAGAATCTCTGTTTATAGGAGTGATGGAGAAGAAACCTTTTTTTTTAAGGCATTTCACTCAGTCTTCCTGATGGACTCTTCCTGCATTAGCCAACCTTAACCAAACCTACAGTTTGCTGCACTCTGCTGCCTCTTAAATATCACCTCTTAAGGATTTGGCAAGGAGATGACATTTTTTTTTTTGAAGTGACTGAATCACAAGATCAGGCTGCTAGAAGGTTGAGATATTCCCAGAAAAACTGGTGTGGGGTAAATATCAAAATCTATAGGAATAAAAGTTAAAAAATAATACCCCTATGTTTCTGAAAAGTGGACACACAATTCAAATTGCTTACTCCTAAACTACAATGATGAAATATTGCTATTCTGCACTGCAGACAAATGGATGGAGAGCCAGAGCCAGAGTTCTTTATCTCTTGTGTCTAAGAGGCAGTGGCATGAAATTGGATTCAAGCAAACCTGAGTTTGAATTTCTGCGTCATCATTTACTAGTTGTGCCAGAGACTACTAACTGCTCTACTCACTCATTACCAATTTATGGTTTAGCAGGCACATGGCTGCCCAGGCATAGGCTACATTTATCAGCCTCCCTTGCAGCTAGATTTGGCCATACAACCAGGTTCAGGTCAGTGGGATGTGAGCAGAAAGGATTTCTACATCTTCAGGCTGGAATATGCATATGGTGGTCACCAGTCTTTGGCCATGCAGGATATGTCAGTGGCAAGATGAAGGGAACCTGGGTCCTGGAATGACTGCATGGGGTGAGCTGCTCTGGCAACCTACAATGCTCACACTGGGGCAGTAAGAGGAAAGCATCACTTTAATTAATTAAGCCACTATATTTCATGGTCTTTTTATTATAGTAGTTTGAAACTGCAACCTCAAAAATATACTTGTTAAGTGCCCTCTTCATTTAACCCTTCTGGATCTCCATTTCTTTTCTTTTAAACTGAGCATAACATCTGTTTCACATCCTTGTTGTGAGGGTTAAGTGGGAAAATGCCTGGGAGGACCACAGGAAAGTGCATGATACATACTTGTTGTCTTCCCTCCATCCACTTAGGAGTGTGTGTTTTATGTTCCTTTTCAGTGGACATAAAAAATATAAGGATTTAATGTCAATAAAATCTCTAAGAATAGAGATTTTATTCTGCTGAATAGTATGATTCACACTGTACAGGAGATACTCACTGTAAGACCTCAAAGTGTTCTTTGAATAAATTCAGGAAATAACCCATATTAATCAGATGAAATCCTGTTGATCCATCAATGGGTTCTCAATTAAATCTGAAGTACATAGCACCATGTCTGGTACACAGTAGGCCTTTGATAAATATTTACTGAAAGAACTAGTTAGCCATAAACCATTGGGAATGGAGGCTGGAAGTGCTCAGGATTCTGAGTGATAACACTCCTATTGTGAGGGCTGGTTGACATTTATCCATGTGAAAATACCTAACGAATGCATGACATACATATAACGGCACTCAATAGTTTTGATGAGACTACAAGGTTCTTGTGGACCAGTTCTATGTCTTGTTTCCTGCTGTATTCCAAGTAACAGCACATCGTAAGACTAAGTAAATATTTGTTGTGTGAGAAGAACATTAACATGAAATATGAGTTAGCCATTTTCACTTCCCTCTTCAACCCTTACCCCCGCCCCCGTGAATAAGGAACTGACATGCAAAAGCGAAGCAAGTCGCCCAAGTTGGCCCAGTTAATAAGTAGCAGAGTCAAGATGGGAAGCACACCCAGACCTTACTGCGTCCTCATTTTGAAGTCTTTCCACTTTAAACCTAGGTAGATACTCCTCTTAAGAGCAGACTCTGAGACTAGTAAGATATTTGTATACCACTGGATGAAGAAAAGCAACGTGAAGGAGAAAGGGAAATTAAGTAGTTGGAATACTTTTCTTTTCTTTTCTTTTCTCTTTTCTTTTCTTTTTTTTCCTTCCTTCCTTCCTTCCTTCCTTCCTTCCTTCCTTCCTTCCTTCCTTCCTTCCTTCCTTCCTTCCTTCCTTTCTCTCTCTCTCTCTCTCTCTCTTTCTTTCTTTCTTTCTTTCTTTCTTTCTTTCTTTCTTTCTTTCTTTCTTTCTTTCTGATTTGCTTAGGTCTTAGACAGCACTATAACAGTGGTCATGCTTTCATTCTTTGCCTCTTATTTGGTATAAACAGTTCTAAAGGACCCCCTCCCATTTTCTTCCACCGATCTATGGTATAACTAGAACTTTTGAATCCCTATGGGAAAAAAAACATTTCTGACAAGTGGCCAGATTAACAACCCCCAGCCTCCAGCCCTGGGTGGGTTTACACTAGGGAGGAGAAAAAGGAGAAGCCACCAGCAGGGCTACCGTGTTCTGACTCAAGCTGCTTTGCAGTGCCCTTGACATTGCATCACAGATATCAGAGCTACAGATGAGCCACTGATCCTGACAAGATAAGTCACTACTCTCCAGCAAGGGAATAAGCAGAACTAGTTCCCTTCTGCCTAAATTGGCTGATGAGTTGATTATGAATGGTTTGGTCAGGACTGACTTAAGATGAAATTCTAAAGAGGACAGGTTTTTCTCCCCAGTGTACCTCCCTCCCAATGTATTTACACTCCAACTGTGTTTAGAGACATACGTTTTTTAGCAACTATCCGATAAGATACTGGCCAACTAGGTTTTAGTTGGATGCTTTTGCAGGAATATTTGTATATTTGAAAAGCTGGTGAGGATGAAACATACCAGATGGGAGAGAAAGGGCCCTGTTGCAGCCCTTTCTCTCTGTTTATATTCAGAAATGCTTCCTCCATGATATCTCTGAACTGTTAGCTAACTTGAAAAACAGAAATCTGTAATTGAGCATCCTTCCATATTTCTTCTCAGGACCTACTCTCCCAGAATAAGATAACTTAATAGTTACTTGTATCAAATAGTGTGTGTGTTCCCAGGTTTAGAAAATTTCTACAAGTATTTTTTATTTGGTCTAAGACATCCCTGATGACATTTACTTAATTAATACTTTTTTAAATCCGCACCTGAGGATATATCTATTAATTTTAGAGAGAGAGAAGTGGGGGCAAGGGGAGAGAGAGAGAGAGAGAATGAATGATGTGAGAAACATTGATTGGCTGCCTCCCATACACAATATGCACCCTGGCCAGGAAACCTAGGTATGTGCCCTGAATGGGAATAGAACCTGCAACCTTTTGGTATAGGGGATGATGCTCTACTAAGTGAGCCACCTGTCCAGGGCTACTTAATTAATAATTTTAATTAATTAATTTTTCTTCCTGACTTTATTCTTTCTTTTTAAACCCTTCCTTCTTCTATTACTTGTCCCTCATTTTCTGTCACTTGAATCACAAAGGTGGACACTGTTCAGGGTTGGCATTTGGAAATCGTATGAGTTGCCTTCCAATTCTGCCCCTGGATGTGGAGAAGGAAGATGATCTTAAGATTTTACTATCCTGGGTCTAACTTTGTGGACACTGTTTTGTGAGAAGTTGTAGCCACAAAGGGCAGTAGTAGAATCTGCCTTCAGTCTAACTTGGTTCTCTGGGGCCATGATTATTTATACACATGGATGCTTTGTATCCACGTAGTAATCAAAGTCACCGCCACATCTCCCCCAGTGGTGGTGAAATACACAAACAAGGAAGACTCTGCCCTTACCTGAACTCTGTGCCTTTGAGGTTTGGATTAGATCCTGACAGAGAAAAAAACTTGGTCTCAAATTAGAATTTATCAGGAAATACAATAAGGGAATACACATGCATTTGGGGAGGGGGAGAACTTGGGGTGGACTGAGGTTTAAATTTTTGCCTTAGTGAACAAGGGAGAAAAAAATATGAAGCCAGTGACATTTTGAAACGTACAGGCCTTTGGTAAAAAAATGCTAAACCTGTTTTTTGTTTTCTTGCTGCTCTGTGTGGAAGACAGGAGTGCAGGTGGCCGGGAAGGGTGGATTGAGCAGGTTGGCGGCATCTCGGGAAGGGAAGCAGACTTAGGTTACAGAAGTTCCTCGTAAGAAAGAAACTAGGTTACTTCTTTTCACACCCCATTTTAAAAATGTAGTCCACTTTCTACGTGGGGGGTGGAGGAGGTGTGGCAGCACCAAATGGCTGGCATGGCCAGACGAGGCTAAGCATGGTACTCAACAGGTGTGCACGTCCTTAGTAAAGTTATAACCACAGGTAGAAAGAAAATGAACATTCGTGAAAGTCACTCCAAAGTATAAAAATATTGTATTTATGACTGTTTAGGAACACTATAACTCACATAAATTACTAGACACAAAACTTATTATTGATTTAAAACCTTTTTATTATCGTTATGGTGCTTAGCTGAGCTCTCATTTCTGGAATCCAAGAGATACCCAATAATCCTTTATTGACTACATTGTTCTTCCCCCAGTGTCAACAGCAGGAGGGAAGCCAGAGCCTGTTCTCATGCCCCTTTGGCACAGCAGCCAGGGAGAGCTTCCCATGGGAGAGAGGGTCATGTCATAACAAGAATGAGGCAGCTTCGCTTTGCAATAAACACTGTCGGGCCAAACAAGAGAAAACACCTTCTGAGACATTTAGAGACTTTTTAATTGTTATGTGTCTATATCTGTATCTCTATAGAGATACAGATATACAGATATACATACACATACAGATATCATAGTGTTTGTTTTATGCCTCTATTATTGGAGCAAGGATTATAGAAAGATACTAGCATAGTGTTTTATAGTCTCAAATTAAATGGAAAAGAGGATCCCATTTTCCAACACAGTTAAGGCATGCTTTGTGAAATAAAGATAAGCAAAACTCATTTTGGGAGAGCTTCTGAGAGGCTTCGTGAATCTGCAAGAGGGAGCACGGTGTAGAACATCTCCCTAAAGTATTTCACCACCAAGCTCTGTTCTCTTTTTCAATTTTTTTCTTTAACCAGGTCATAGCAAAGTCCTAAAATACTAAACTAAACGACTTCCTTAGAACCTCAATATGTCATTAATTGAACAAATATTTATGAAACCAGTCAAACAGCAATACTTAATAAGCACTTAATATGCACCATGCGCTGTCTTAGCTGTTGGGTGTATTGGGGTGAAAGACAAGATTCTTGTCTTTTTTTTTCTTTTTTTAATACATTTTATTGATTATGCTATTACAGTTGTCCCATTTCCCCCCTTCACTCCCCTCCACCCTGCACACCCCCTCCCACTCACATTCCCCCCTTTAGTTCATGTGTCATAAGTTCTTTAGCTTCTACATTTTCCATACTATTCTTGCCCTCCCCGTCTATTTTCTACCTACCATCTATACTACTTATTTTCCATACCTTTTCCCCCTCTCTCCTCCTCCCACTCACCTGTTGATAACTCTCCATGTGATCTCCATTTCTGTGGTTCTGTTCCTGTTCTAGTTGTTTGTTTCGTTTCTTTTGGTTTTGTTTTAGGTGTGATTGTTAATAATTGGGAGTTTGTTGTCATTTTACTGTACATGTTTTTTATCTTCTTTTTCTTAGATAAGTCCCTTTAACATTTCATAAAATAAGGGCTTGGTGATGATGAACTCCTTTAACTTGACCTTATCTGAGAAGCACTTTATCTGCCCTTCCATTCTAAATGAAAGCTTTGCTGGATAGAGCAATCTGGGATGTAGGCCCTTGTCTTTCATGACTTGGAATACTTCTTTCCAGCCCCTTCTTGCCTGTAAAGTCTCTTTTGAGAAATCAGCTGACAGTCTGAAGGGAACTCCTTCATAGGTTACTGTCCCCTTATCTCTTGCTGCTTCTAGGATTCTCTCCTTCATTTTTACGTTGACTAATGTAATTACGATGTGTCTTGGTGTGTTCCTTCTTGGGTCCAATTTCTTTGGGACTCTCTGAGCTTTCTGGACTTCCTGGAAGTCTATTTCCTTTGCCAGACTGGGGAAGTTCTCCTTCATTATGTTTTCAAATAAGTTTTCAATATCTTGCTCTTCCTCTTCCCCTTCTGATAAAACTATAATTCAGATGTTGGAACATTTAAAGATGTCCTGGAGGTTCCTAAGTTTCTCCTCATTTTTTTGAATTCTTATTTATCCATTCTTTCCTGTTTGGTTGTTTCTTTCTTCCTTCTGGTCCACTCTATTGTTTTGAGTCCCAGTTTCCTTCCCATCACTATTGATTCCCTGTGCATTTTCCTTCATTTCTCTTATCGTAGCCTGCATTTGTTCATCTAATTTGTGACCAAAATCAACCAATTCTGTGAGCTTCCTGATCACCAGTGTTTTGAACTGCATATCTGATAGGTTGGCTATTTCTCGGTCACTTAAAAGGATGAGTTCTGGGGCTTTGATTTGCTCT
>PVIA01008183.1:0-74696 GCA_004024845.1 Tonatia bakeri
GCCGCCCCTTTGGTTTGCAGCCTGCGTTCAATCCACTGAGCCACACAGGCCAGGGCTTAGATGTTTTTTATACTATTTGTGTTCACATAACAACACACAATAGTTACTGGTACCTTATGGAAAGACGTCCATTAACATTCCCAGTCAACTCTTCCATTTTGTCTTTTAACCATAGTTAGGGGGGAACTTCTGTATATGATTAGGTATTCTCAGTGACATGTATGTTTACCTAAAATTATACTGTATGAATATGTAAAAATAAGTAGGAAATTTAGTCATGTGGGGATTTTATTGATAAATTTTTCATTCAAAAAGAAAAGTGATGCAGGGGGAAAAACACCTGCCAGGAATGGCCCAGAACTGCCTGGCTGGCCGGACCCTCCATGCTGCTCCGCACCTGAGTTTCCACACGTCACAGAAGCAATGGAACAGCCAGAAAAAGCCCACAGACACACCCCACAGGCAGCAAACAGGTGGGGAATGCCATGTTATTAACACAAACTAAGAGAATGAAATATTTGTAGTGCAACAACTGAAAAGGTAAAAATGTTCATGGATGTGTTACCTTTCCTTTATGTGCTGAACACACAGATGGAAATACACATCCTGATGTCCTCGGTCAACATTTCAGGTTGTTACCAATGTCCAACCACCCTTCCTGCGGTTCTTGTGTGACAGTCACCCACACCATCTTCCCAGAGAACAGTATGTTCATTTTGCTTGTTCTCATGAATGATGGGGGATGTCCAATGAATCTGTTCAAGTTTTTAAATGAATGAGATGGTCGACACAATTTTAAATGCTGTGCAGGTGAAACAGAAAAACATATGGGCTTCATTTTCTCATCGTCATACATGAGAGTGGACATTCCTGTGGCGGTGTGTATGTGTCCACACGTGTGTGCACATGTGTGCTGGTCATGGGGAAGAGAACAGAGCTTCCTCGTGGCTTCCCAGGATTCCTCCTTGTAGCTCTCAGAACCATGCTCCCAAAAGGAATCCCAAGGACTTGCCTAGAGCAAGGATTCCATTTGCTGTTTTTTCTTTTTAAAGATTACTTACGTATTTTTACACTATGGGAAAGGGAGGGAGAGAAACACCGATGTGAGAGAGAAACATCGATCAGCTGTCTCTCATAAGCACACTGACCAGGGACCGAACACGCAACCCAGGCATATGCGCTGATTGGAATCAAACTGGCCACCTTTTGCTTTGTGGGCCGACGCCCAACCAGTGGAGCTATATTGGTCAGGGCCCATTTGCAGTTTTTTAAGAAAGAAAAATAATAAGTTTGTATGTATCATTAATTGGACAGGAAGTAGGATCATAAACACAAACTTAAAGAAACGAAGACTGATTATCTTTATAGAGCAAAAAAAGGAGGTAGGATAATTCAGACCCTATATGAATAAAAGAATGGTGGTCCCTGTAAAATTTTTTAGCTTGGCCCGCAAGGCCACCTTCCATCCAGCCCCACTGGCTGGTTCAAAGAGGCCCTGCCCTGCACGGTCTGGACCCTCCGGCTTCATCTCAGCCTCGCCTTCCCCTCAGGTGCCTTCTCTAATCCCCGTTCCTGGAATGTCCCAGGCTCCCTCCTACTTCGGGAACCCAGAGAAGCCGATTTCCTCTGTCTGGAAGACTCTCCACGGCCTTCCCCACCGTCCCTCCTGCACTGTCGCTGTAATACCTGCTCATCCGTCAGGTCTGGTCCCAGCCCTCCCAGATCCCCCAGGGCCGCCAGGCTCCAGGGCCTGGGGTTCGGTTGGGCAGACTGTGCTCTCTCTCTCAGTAAGGGCTCCCAGTGAATTTGGGGGGAGGCAAAGGCTGCTCTACTGGCCAAGTCACATGCCCTGGTACTAGGCTGTATCCGGCTAGAGAAAGATTCCTTTGTGTGAACCAGAAAAAGGCTCCATCAGCTTGCCAAGCTGCGTTCCCACAGGTTTGCACATACCTGGAAGGGCTGCCTTTTCATCTATTTAGAAGGCGTGGCTTTTTCTAATTGCCACAAAGGCACTGCATTATTGGCCTTGCAACTTTCCCTGCTTTACGTACGCAACTGGCTTATTCATTCACAGCATTTACTGGAGGCTGTAGTTATTGATTCATTTGCTTAATTGTGTATTATCGGTCTCTTATACTAGACAGTGAAATCTATTAGGGCAGTGACAATGGGTTTTTGCTCACGATTCCATTTCCAGTTCTTAGCACGGTGTTTGGTGTAAAGTAGGTGCTAAGTGCACATGTGTGGGATGAATTAATAAAAAAAGAGCGCCATGGGGACGCTGCAATGGAAGAAATTGGGGCACGATGGAGGTGTCCGGCAGATTTACTCACACCCAGTACAAAAAAGTGAGGATTCGACACTAAGTATGACATGGAAGTTGGCAGACCCAAAGACACACTTCATAATTTCATAAATCAGCAGAATTTCCAGCGTAGCCTTTCACCCCAGGGCAGGAGTGCAATATGCTGCTTCTGGAAGAAAGCAGAGTCAGACCAGCGGCACCTCAGCAGGCTGCATGGGAATCAGGGAAGTTTTAGACAGGCTAGTACACTGGGAGGAAAACTAAGGGAGACAGAAATCTAATGATTCATAAGATTCCAGGTAAGACAGGCATCCTGGAACTTGCAAAACTTGTTGAAACAAAAACTCTTGCCCAACTGGCTGAAGATACTGAGGCAGGAAGCCTCTGCCTGTCACTCCACCAGCTCCCTGCACAACAGAAGACGGGCTACAAATGACATGCTGAGACCAGGGTGGGAGCGAACAGTCAGAGTCCCGCAATCCCTGCAGTCCCCGGGGACCCGGGGGAGACACACCTGCGCTATGCAGTGAGGGCCCAGCCGATGGGGACGCCAGGGCGGAGGAGGGGAGGTCAACAGGAGTGCTAGTGCGGGCTTCCGTGCCCCGATTCTAAGTTTTAAAGAAGCAGAGCATAGGGAGTCCTCGTAGCCAATAACGCAATATCGTAATGAGTGTGTATGGGGCCAGGTGGGTCCTGGAAACACCAGGGGACCGCTCTGTAGAGTACATGACACTCGAACCACTCTGCTGTACGCCTGAAACTGATACAGCATAATAATGAATGGAAACTGTAATCGAAAACAACAACAACAACTTACTCATGAGGAAAATGAAGGAAGTGAAAAAGATGAAAAGTAATCACTGGTAACAGTATTTTGTTCCAGAAAAGAAATGTATGCTATGCCAGATTACATCTATATATATTTTTAAAATTATATAAATATAGAATGCAGCACTCTCCATCATGATTCTTTATTTAATAATGTGTTTTAAATATGTTTTTATATCTGCAATATAGACCTTGCTCTTAATTTTGACAGCTGCAACATATTCCACAGTCTGAGGTATCCTCATGCATTTAGCGTCGAGATGGCCATTCCGGTTGGTTTTTGTTTGCTTTTAAAGGAGCCGCATGTGGTTGGCAGCCTCCAGGAAAGCCCCCGAGAATCTCTACCTTCTGGTTTTCACCCCTGTGTAGTAGTCCCCTCTCACCTTGCACTAGGGTCAGTCTACATGACCCAGAGTCTAAGGCAAAATAATAGTATGTCACTTTCAAGATTAGTTTATAAGTGATTGTGGCGTCCCTGTTGAGTGTTTTCTCATGTGCACTCTGTCTCTCTCGGTCCTTACGTTCTGGGGGAGACCATGAGCCATGTTTGGAAGGTACTCCGGCAGCCCGTGGGAAGGCCTATGTGGTGAGGACCCCAGGCCTCGCAACAGCCACAGCAGTAAGCTTGGAAGTGAACCCTCCAGCCCCAGGGGAGCCGCAGGGTGCCTGCAGCCCTTGTCCGCAGTTTGATGGGAAACTTGCGAGAGACCTGGATCCGGAATCACACACCTGGACTGGGCCCAGTTCCCAAACTCAGAAACTGGGTGAGATGAGTGCTTATTGGTTTACGCTGCTAAGTTTGGTGGTAATTTGTTATGCAGTAATAGACGACTACCTAGATCAAAGGAATATACATTAAAAACTTTGACAGATATTCGCAAATTGTCTCCCCAAGAGTGGCAGCAACGTATAATTGCACCGACAAAGCATGAGAGCATTGGTTTCTCCAAACCCCGCCGGCACTAGACATCATCAAACCTAAGCAATTTTGCTAAACTAATGGGTGAAAAATGGCATCTGGTTGCTTTGATCCGTGTTTCTTGAATTTCAAATGTTCTTTTGGATGTACGCCATGCACCGTCAGAAATGCAAAGGAAAGATGCACTATAAGTCCCAAATGATTTATTAGGAAACGAGAGACTGTGGGCCACCATGCCTCAACCTGTAAGCTGCTCTCTTATCATTTAAAAATTGCACGAAATGATTCATTTTATAAAAGTAGTAACCACTGAAGTTGGGTGTGGAAGTAGAAGCAATCATCTCGCTTTGATTACTTTCTCAAAAATGCACAGAACTTAAGTGATTTTATCTATCTATCTATCTATCTATCTACTTACTTTTTAGAAAGGTGGGAAGGGAGGGAGAAAGAGAGGAGAAGAAACATCATTTGGTCGCCTCCTGCATGCCCCCAAACGGGAACCTGGCCTGCAAACCCAGGCATGTGCTCTGACCCGGGATCGAACCAGCAACCTTTCGGTTTGCGGGACTACGCCCGACCCACTGAGCCACACCAGTCAGGGCAGAACTTTAAGTGATTTTAATAAAAGGCATGACATTGAACCTCAAATTATGAACCCTAATTCAGAAGCGATCTAAATCCACACAGTAATTCCCTTTAATGTTGCTGCACCAGAAGTTCAAAAACAGAAAAAGCAAGAGTGACTGGGATCAAATGGGAACTCAATGTCTCTATGTTCCCAAACTACGTAAAGGAAACATCGTAACAGTCTCAAATCAAACATGAACTCCACTGAGTATTTCTTTGGCTTTGGTTCCTGGTGAGTATAAATGGTTCTGGAACTATCTTATGTAAAAAGCTATAAAAAAGATTGGAACTCAGTGATACTTGCGAGACACCAGAATAACACTCTGGCTAGAGAAAGGCATCTGAAGCCACTGACCCACGACCGGCATCCTCCAGTTCCTTCATAATGAAGGCAAGTGGCTAGTCAGTTATTTTTAAAAATGAACATGATTCTTGATGTCTCACTAAATTATTAAATATACTTTTCTACCACGAGAAATCATAAAAAACATTTTGAGTAAAACAAATCTACTTCTTATGACAATTCAGTGGACATTCTAGGGATGTCCAGAGGAATTCTAGAAAATCTTGCTAAACATCCAGGTGTCTGGAGCCAAACACCAAGACCAATGGGTTGCAGATGGCATCAAACGAAAACATCAGTCACATAAACGAGTGACTCACAGGCTTTGAATGGTTATTAAACTAATTAGCTGACTTCTCACTTAATATGTGATGATATAATTTAACTACCATTGTTGCTTCCTCAGACTATACTGATCTGAGGAAGAAGGCTCTAAGTGTGTTGGAAAAAAGATGGTCCCTTCTCAGGAGACTTGCTGGGACCGCCATGCCTCTCCCCCGCCCACTATTTTCTGGCAGAGAAACCCAGGGCGGGTATTAGGGTACTAAAGCTTTCTTGCTGCTCTGGCCTGCGCCAGGGACACCTCTGACGGGCAGCCTCTCCCGCACCTGGCCCTCACCTGGGTCGGCCTACCTGTCCCGTCCTGGATGCAGGCTTTTGTGTGGGGCTCCACACCTCTCCTCCCCCCTCCCCTTCTGTCAGCACACACAGATGTCCTTCCCAGGGTGAGGGTGGGCTCTCTCTCCCTTGCTGGGGTGCATCTGGGCCCCCAACCCGTGTGGCCCCCCTCTTTCAATGCCCCTTAGTCCTTTCATTTGGATGATGCATTTTCATTCTCCCAGGTTTGGGTGGGAGGACATTTTGGTGACACAACAGTGTCATCCCCTAAGGGATACGCCCCTGTTCACAAACTTTCAGACAAGGCTGTGGATCTGAAACTTTCTTCCCTCTCAGGATGCCGTGGCCATGGGAGGCAGGCTTGTGACCTTGGGCAGGAGCTCTGGGCCATGACAGTGAACTTGATCCGCTTTCTCCCCAAGGGTCTGCTGGATCCTCAGGCAAACACGAGGACGATCACTCCCAAGTTCTCGTCGCTACATTCTCCACACGACTTGTACTCCACAGAGGTTCTCTAGAGACCTCTCTCAGAACACGCGAGTATGGCCTGTCCCGTCATCACAAACCCTGCTAACTCTCCATCTACAGGGTAAAGGATTCTCACTCGTGGGGCAGCTCAAAATTCTGACCTGCCTGTCAGGTGCTCATCTATAACCTTCCCACAGTAAAAGACAGGTTTTGCTAAAATGTGCAATTCTTCCCTCTGAATCACGTTGATCCTATAATTTTCCATCCTTGAGTGAGTGCTACTGTGAACGGCGATGGGCTCATTCCAGCCACTGGAGCCGCCTGCCTGGCTTCGAATCCAGCTCCATTTCTGCTGGATGCATGTCCCCAGGCCAGTTACCGAAGTGCTTACAGCTTCCTTACTCATAAAGCAGGGATATTAAAGACGTCTCCGAGGCTGTTATTGATAAGCACTAAATGGGTTAATGCCTGCAAAATGCTTAGATCGCTGCCCGCCGCATAGCGTTCGCTGTTAGTATTACCCCAGGAGCTGCCCCGTCCTATAAGCCCCTGTCCCCACACCTGGGGAGATCTTCGGGCAAGGGCTGCAGCCGGGCTGGGGTTTTTGCTCAATTAATTACCCAGCTGCAAGCGGCTAAGCTGCTGAGCCTCCTGACGTGTTGTGACAACAACATGCTGACAACCAGAGATGACTGCACCCTGCACGGAGGAGGAATTTGCCTGAAAGCAAAAACAAAAGCACAGTTCAGGCAATTAATCACCCTCGTCCCTCCTTTCCCAGAACCTTCGACTTCAGCACATTCAGGAATTTCTGCACTGAAGAAACTGGAAACAGAGAGCCGGCCAAGCTGACGTGCCACACCTGCCAGAAGCCACCTGGAACGCTGTCGCCTTCCCACTCAAGTTCAGACGGTTCTGACTGAGCAACGCCACACACCACCCCACGCCTACCCCTGGCTTCCTGATAATTCAGTGAAGAGGCGCCCCACGGCACACCTTCCTCAGGAAGCCCAATGAGGTCATAAGTCCCCATCCGGACTGCCAGGTCCACCCTGCTTATCATGAGAAAGAGGACGGCCGGGCTGTGGCTCTTCAAGTTTTAATCGGGGAGGCTTATGGACAATTTGGGCTGTCTGGACCCTCGACAGCATCGGGGAACAACAGTGCGATCTCTCAGTATGCACGTAAGGATCTATATTTTCTCCCTGTCAGCTCTGCTGGGGTCTGAAGACAGGATTTATATCCTTATTCTGTCACCTGAAGAGATGCAGACAGGCCACCTATAACAAGTCCTGGCCCGGGACCTCAGGAAGTGAAGCGGTGGCTCGGTCGGCTCGGGACAGCAGGCCAGACGCACGGCAGATCCAAAGGTCAAGGCTGTCTCTGCTGATGACGAGAGCGAGCAACATCACTGAAGATGATGCTCTGAGATTATCTTTTTTTAGAATGTTTGCTTAGAATAAACAAACAAATAAAACTACACTTCCTGGGGCGGGGAAATCACAGGCCACTTGTAATCGGAAAATGAGGAAAGAGGTGTAGTCTGTATTTCATTTACTTTAAAACTGGACAGGACCTCAGATGTTCACAGGAGACTGGTAGTTGTCTTCAGAGGTCCTCCCCTCCCCTCCTTCTATATGGTAGAGTGTGCAGGATACGTACAGCTTGCACATCCATCTTCCACCTCTCTCACAGCTAGGTGTGACTGCCTGACTATGTTCTGGCCCAGGGGGTATGAGTGGAAGTTGTGTGTCCCTTTTCCATCTTGCCTTTGAAGGAAAGGGTGTGCCTTCCCCTTGGTTTTTTTCCCTCTTTTTATTGGGTGGTATGTGGACATGATGGCAGGTGCTGCAGCAGCATTTTTAACCACAGGAGGAAAGCAGTGTGTTGAGCATCGCAGAGCAACATGATAGAAGGGATCCAGAACTCGGAAACTATGAAGTTTATGCAGCAGCCCCGGGGTGTTTATGCTAGGACTGTATGTAAGAGAAACACGTTTCCAATAAAGCGTTAACTATTCTCATGTCAGCTGGTTCAAATCTCTTGTATTCAGATGAAGAAACTCTCCCCTCTGTAGACTGTATGTTAACAAGATGGAAAGTTACTCATCTCTCACGTTGGTGGCTACTAGAATGAACTTCCTTCCCACTTCTTCTTTATGGATTGGATGTCCTAATCAGAAGGGAGAACGACAGAACTTCATGCTGAGAACTACATCATTTCAAGTTTCTTAGGATAATCAACTTGGCCTATTCATAGAAATTACTTCATTCAAGGTAGATTGCCAGGGTTCAAAGCTAATGGAAAATTCTGAAGGTTTTGATTGAGGAAACAGCCAAACTGTTGGAAGGTGTTCTCCAAATACATTTCCCAAAGTCCACAGGAAGGTGATAAGTGGGTTGTTCTGTACTTGGACTTCTTTCTGAGAAGGAACAGTCAGACTTCAGGCGTGACTGGAATTTGGTTCTGCAGGGCAAGCACCCAGCTTTAAGTACACATGCG
The DNA here is from genome assembly GCA_004024845.1 of Tonatia bakeri. Taxonomy (NCBI): domain Eukaryota; kingdom Metazoa; phylum Chordata; class Mammalia; order Chiroptera; family Phyllostomidae; genus Tonatia; species Tonatia bakeri. The sequence continues at coordinate 8,611 of PVIA01008183.1, forward strand.
AGAAACCACGGGTCTCGTTAACAAAAATGAAGTCCACCCATTGGACCACACTTGCTTTCAGTTAGCCTTTTCACAGGAACGAAAGGGAAAACAGGTTCACCATTTGCCATTTCCTTGGTGTCCTCGTTGCTGTTTTCAAATGACATTCGACAGGAATTATGCGGTTTGACGTGGTTCGTGCATCTGATGCCAGAAGGAGTTGCGAAATGGCCGGGAACGATTTCAGAAAGCAAAAACCTCTGACTTTGTTGTTTTATGCTTTGGATATGGTTTACGGAAAACAAGATTTTTTTTCTGTCCTTTGGCACGTTTGTCGGAAGCATTTCTTTTAGGTTTTACCTAGTGTCTTCGCGTTTAGAGGGCTGAAATGAGTCCTAACGTCACAGAATCCGGGACCACTCACTCCTCAGCTGACCGGCCATCAGAATGCAAAGCCACTTGGTCAGCCTCACTGACCCCTCTTGCCAAGGTCCCACGCAGCTGTCCTGAGTCACTCTTACTATACTCGCAGAGATGACAGCTAGTGTGAATAGGACTCACTTTCCTACCAAAAACTGTTGTTCTCTTCACGTCTCTCCTAGCTTGCCTAACCTTCGATTTGGAACTCAGAATTGCTAGAAGGGAACACATTCATGGCAGTTATTTTTAAAATCCGATGTCACATACCTTCTTGAAAAAATACCGCAGGCTCCCCGCTGCTAGAGAATGCCTGAGCTTTAACACCTCGAGACCTTCAGGTCTACCCTACCTGCCTCTCAAGACCTACCTTCCTCCATTGCTTCTCTTTGCCTCAACTACCTCAGACTCTTCTCCACTGCAGGGACTTCCTGACCTCACCCTTCTGCACTCTCTGCCTGGAGTGCTCCCTCCTTCCCACTTCTCTTCTTATTATCCACTGAGTGTTCTGGTGGCTCCCCTGTCTCCTATTCCCGTGGAGAAACGATCGTTTCCTAGACCATCCTACTCTACAGTATCACCAGATGAACTGTATTCTGGTCACTTCTGTATCCATGCCACCTGCTACGTTGTGAGCACCTCGAAGAGGGGAATCCCGGCCCAGTTTTACCCCAAACATCTGGGACAGCTCTTGGCACATAGAAGTTGTCCGATATATGCTTGCTGAGCCCTGGTTGGTATGACCCAGTCATTTGGAGCACTGTCATGTAAACTGGAAGTTCACGGGTTCTATTCCCTATCAGGACATATGCCTAGGTTTCGGGTTCTGTCTCCAATTGGGGTGCATACAAGAGGCAACTGATTGATGTTTCTCTTCTTCTCTCTCTCCCTCCCTTCCCCTCTCTCTAAAATCAATAAGCATGTCCTTAGGTGAGGAAATATGTATATATATATATTTTTTTATACATACATACATATACATACTTGCTGAATCACTGTGGGAATAACAGAAGAGGATCCTAAACTATACAGTCTAAATTGTTAAAATTAAAAACCCAGCTAGACATGTAAAGTTAGTAATTTATAAGAGCATCTTCATGTTTCACCGTTCGTGTTGAGATGGAAAGAAGCAAAAAACTGATGATGCCAAACAATTGGCTGATGGGCCATTGACTAGGCATGTGAAGACTAGCAATCTGATCCTCAGGTCTGAGCTTCCTACCTCCTTAACTCTGGGCAATGTACATTTATAAAATTAAACTCTAAATCCCACTGTACGCTAAGGTGAATCTCAGGTGTCAATTGGCAAGGACTATCCCTTTGCGATTTCCTCCTCGTTTTTTTAAAGTAGTTTAACATGGACATGAAAACCTCTGCTGGACTTCCTCACAGGATGAGGTTCCAACGAGCTGTGGATATGAAAGCACTCTGCACACCACTGAATGGCATTTGAGGAGAGGCAGGATCATCCCAGCAGGGAAAGAAAAGGAAACAAGTACCATTCACACACCAATCCTCTTCAGAGTAGGTATGGTGGGCCAGGTGAGGTAGCAGGTGTTAGGGTTCAAAGAAAACCCGGAAAATCAGGATAGCCCTGGCATGTGCTCCCCCCAACAGAGCCCACATACTCTCGGGGAGACCCCCCTGCCACCGACTCCTGTCCCCAGGGGTCTGAGTATCACAAACCGATGGCAAGTCTGGATACAGCAATGAAACAGGTGCACCTGCGAGGCCAAGACATCCACGAAATAGAGAAGAAAGGGCTTCCCTATGCCCCACCCCCAACCCCGCCCCAGTGTGACGGGGTGCAGCCAGAGCCACTCACTTCTTACTGCAAACGACCACCATATAATTTAATTTTACTCTTTTCTTGCATGAAGAACCAATAGCTGCGAGTACCATGTTAGGGCGTTTATTTTTGAAGTTCGTGCGGCATTCGACTTGGCTCCGTCTTGGATGTACAGCAAGTATTAAAAATCAAAGAGCCTGCCTCCTTTAGCATTGTGTTGGTGATTCCATTCATCCGTTTACTCATTCATTCTCTTAAAAACATTATTTAGCACTAGGGCATGCTCGGCAGCAAGCGAGGTAGTGGGGCAGCCGTTAACAGGCAGAGGAGTCCCAAAGCAAACAGGTACGCAAATAACTTTAATTACAACTGTGACAAGAGGAAATGCAGGGTTCGTGCCCGAATGAAATCTGTGGGGAGGGGGGTGTGCAAGGAGGGCTGGTGAAGGGGTGAGAAGATGGTCTCCTGAGGTGAGGGCACTTGGGCTGAGAGGAGGGTCAGTGGAGCTGGCCCAGGGAGAGAGGAGAGAAGGCAGCCCTGGGCGAGGCCGTAGGAGGGAAGGAGTTTGGCCAGAGCATGAGCCAGGAGAGGAGGGGCAAGGGGAGCCCAGAGAGGCTGTGCGGGGTCCTCCAGCTCAGGTCAGAACCCCCCTCACCCCCGACAATAGGAAGCCATGGTAGGATGGGCTTTAAACAGTGGAGTAAAAAGATCGGATATGCAGGAAAAAATAAAGAACAAAACAGAACTTGAATATGCACAAGAGTGGAAAGACCCAGAGAACTGGTTAGGGGCGAGGTGGGGGACCCCTTCATTTTCTAGATGAAGACACTGACCCTCAGAAATGAAGTCACGTGATCGAGAATACACAGAAAGATACTGGCAGAACCTCCTTTCTCTGAGTCTCAGTCCAGGGTTGTTGTTTTATTTTATTTTCCTACCATAGCACTCTCCACCCTCTAACTGTGAATTTGGAGTCATAGCTTTCCCACTCTTTGACTCATAACCGTAGAACTGACTTTGAACTTGATACTAACAACAGCAGCAATCATTTCTCAGGCAGCTGCCACGTGCAGGCAACTTGTTAGGTGCTTTCCACATCTAATCTTCACAACGATCTTGTAAAGCAGGTATTACTTTTACTGTTTGAAAACACTGAGGCTCAGGCATATTTTTAAATTGCCTGAGGTCACACAGGGGGCTCAGTGTGATCAGGACCCACGGCCACTTCCCTCTGGCTCCAGACCTCACCACTGGGGTACCCCACTGACCCCAGGTTTATCGTCATCAAATGCCAAATTCTGATCTTCTAGAAAAAATCAGAATGGGGAGGGAAAGCTTTATCTCCCTAAGTTAAAGGAAAAAACCCTACATATAACTGTCTAAAAATTCACTAACAAAAAAATACATAAATAAATCAAATATATACATCCATAAGGAGTAATAAGAATTGAGAAAATCCAGAAGAGATTTTTCAGTTTTAATGTACCACACAAATGGCATAAAATTTTTTAAATGCTCCAGCAACCTGTTTCAAGAGGTAAACATTGGCTGTAACCATGTGGCTGGGACAAGAAGAAAATGTCACCTCAACACAGTCTGATCTACAATCTCAACCAAAGAAACGGTGCTGCTGGTTACTGAAAGGGTGGGACAGCAGAGGATAAAGGGATCATCTGTGACAGACCTGTCCCCAACCCCTCGGGCAGGTGGAAATGAACGAAGTCAGCTTCCACACGGTGAACACTCCAAAAACTGGAGATATAGTATAAAAAAAAAAATCTGACCCCAATGAGAAAGTTACATTGCTCAAAATAAAAAGGAAAAACTAGGAAGATCTGAGAATCAAAATAATCCCCCTGAAATAAACCTTGCATACCATGCAAGAAATTTTCAGGAAACAGCTGGTATTCATTCTCAGGGAGATAAAAAGAAACATCCCCGGGAAGACACGTGAACAGAGCAGGATGCACTCAGCCCGTGACAGAAGAAATAAGATCACTGCGTACAGTAAATATCAAAATCAACTGCAGAACATTGGATTAGTGCCTCAGAAGCAGGTGCAGGAGACATAGATGGAGGCTGAGGAACCGTCGGGAGTTGGGAAGACGCTGAGAGAAGATGGCAGACAGAAAATGGAGCGCGGAGATGGAAGCTGCAAGCAAGGGGCTTTCTATGGGGAGGAGCACCGACAGAAGATCGTTTTCCAGAACTTCACACCAAAGCCTACAGAATGGAGACTGGAAGTGTTGCTACCTGCAAGCGGAAACATACACGAAAGCAGACCTATTTAAGATACATAGAGGCAATCAAAAGTATTCTGAAGTCTCAATCCAGAAAACCAGACCCTGTCGAAGACAGGAAAACAAGCAGAGCTTTGGTTTTTCTGCTGTGAGAACTGCATCCAGCGGAGGGAGCTGCAGAATGAGAGTGTAAGGGCTGCCGCGCGTGCGCGGTGTGTGTGTGTGTGTGTGTGTGTATCATCTACAGAACATTTAACCGGCGTCTGCATCATCCAGTCATGCTTCTACACAAATCAGAGATTGTTGCCCCAAATATCAGATCTAGAAAAATGGTGGAAACCACTTCATGGGGGATACTGGCATCGAAAGGGCTTTGGTGACGTGCGATCAATTTCCCACTCAGCAGTAAGCAAGCAAGATCATCGATTCAGGGGAGGACATTTGCTGATAAAAAAAAAAAGGGCTGTAAGCAAAAAAAAAAACCCAAAATACCCAACCCCTAAGTACTGACTAGTATTAATAGAAAAATCTAATAACTGATGAAATTATTGACACAGAACAGACAAAAGAGAAATATAAGTAAAACTTTAAAAGAAAGAAAAAAATGTAAGACCTTCAAAGTAAATGAATAAAGCATGGACAATGGAGAGAGTAAAGAGAAGAAGCCAAAAGGCACCCAATTACTCAATATTCTTAAAACAGAGTATAGTTCCTTTGTCTAAAGTGGCGGTTATCATCACCATCAGCACCACCAGCACCATCCTCATCGTCACAGCTATCATTGACACGGCCCTTATTATGCAGCATTCTACATGTTTTAATCCTTAAAATAAATCTGCGCGGTGGGTACTACTGCCTCCATTTCGCAGATGAGGAAACTGAGGCCCAGAGTGATAAACTATCTTGCCGAGTCCCAGTGCTAAGTAAGAGTAAGTGGGATTCTCACCCAGTTCTTAACCGCTTTACTCTCCTCTTTGTGGTAACTAGAAGAATACAGAGAATACAGCAGGTCTGGGGCAGATAAAGTGGTCACTACTTCAAAGTGATCTCCATTACATTTAAAGCAATTACAATAATTAGAGCAACTGCTGAATGCAGCCGGCCTGTGACTGCCAGGCACTGCCTGCGGCCTTGTCAGAATCAGTCCATCAAACACGGAAAGCCCTGTGAGACACGGCAAAGAGTCTACTTTCACAGTAAAGGTAAATCATAAAGGTATTAAGATTCCTTCCCAAAGTCACCTGGCCCGTAAGTTGCAAAGCGATGACTCGCCCCAGGGACGCCAAAGTCCAGGCTCCTTCCCCACTGCACTACATCCCATGTAGACACAGGATGTTTACATTCTGAATGGCATTAAAAGGCAAAGATATCAGGCTGACTTTAAAAAAAAAATGGCACAGTGACTGCTTGTGTCAAGGTCACCAATGATCTCCTATCAGCTCAGTTCAACAGAGTCCCCACCCCCAGACCCAAGTACCTGGCTGAGGCCACCACCCCACCCCTCTTTCAACTCCCTCCTTCCCCAGCGGTCCTCGTCTGCTTCCTCCCCTCTGACTGCCCTGCCTTTTCATTCCCCTTCACTGGGCTGCTCGGTCCCGCCCGTCTCCCTTCTCATCAGGGCTCCTGGCTCTGGGCAAGTGGTCCTCTTGCCATCCCATGATAATGGTGACCAAATGTTAAACATCTCCAGATTTTTGTCCAGGTGCACATGCGCACACATGTGTGTGTATCTGCATGTGCCTGCTAAACACTCACACATGTATGTATGTGTGGCACCTACATCTCTGAGAACAGCTCAACATCCATTCTACTCGAGCAGTCTGTTCTTCCCTGACCTCGGTGGCTCCATATGCTTATGACACGGGGGTCCCTTTTATAGTCCTTGTCACATGAGGCTGAAATTGTCTACTTGCTGATAACTCTCACCCACCAGACCATAAAATCCCTTATCTTTCACTTCTGCCTCCGAAACAAGCAGGAGAGGTGTGGTACAGATACTCCAGAAATGTTTATTAGTTGAAAAATAAAACCATGAGTAGAAAGAAAGCATGAAAGAGGATATTGCATTCGGTGATCATCTTTTTGAAAGAATGGGTTATTAAAGAAAATACAAATCAAAACTGCAAAAAAGTAAAATGGCCTTGAGTATCATCATTTTTATTCTTAATGAAATTAGCAAGTGTTTTAAGAATAATTAAAACACATTGCCAGAAAGGCTGCCTCTTTATCTCGGGGTTGAAATTGGCAGTCTCTGTGTGCTGCTGGTGGATGGTACTAGGCAATGCGTGTCAAAAACAATAAAACTATTCATAAGCATCAGCCCAATGGACTGGCTCCTGGAAACTTACCTGAGGAAATAAATCAACGGAAGAAAAGGGCTGTTTTTGAGGATATGCTTACAGAAGCATTGTGGAGTATATAATAATGAAAAATAGGAAATAGACCAATACCCCACAGCAGGACAGAAGCTAAGGAAAATCAATTTAGAGTCCTTTTACACGTCCATTAAAGTTTAACATGATGACTATGAAGGATAATGGGAAATGATATAATGCTAAGAAGAGAGTGGAATGCAAAATCACACGCGGGCTGGGACTGCCACTCTGTAACACCATTGCTTGCACCTGAGCAAGGACAGAAAGCGTCTGAGAAAAGTATTCACAAAAATGAAAAATGCGTTGTGATGGCCAGACTTTGTGCACAGTTCTAAACCAGATTCAAAGATGCAGCGGTGATGACATAGAAAAACACACAGGTTGAATCCCACTTCCACCCTTTATTAGCTACTCTGCCTTGGACGAGATGCTTAACTTCTCTAAACTTAGCTTATTCATCTATAATATGAGGATGCTATGATTCCATCCCTTAGCAGATTAAATTAATCCAACTTATGTGATAAACACTTAGATAGCACTTACTACGTAAATGGCACTGTTTGTTCTAAGCCCTTCACAAATATCGCCTTGTTTTAATATCAGAACAACAGGTTAAGATGATGCAAAAGCGGTTCAGTAATCTCCAGTGACAACAGCAAGATAACCTCCTGTAGCTTTGCAACATCCATGGGATCAAATCCAGCACTAACCACCACTGCTAGCATTCACTGTCTGCTAATGTGCAAGCGTGTGCTATGTGCTTCCCTTGCATCATCGCATGTAGCCCTTACAATAATCCATTAGGTAGGCACTGCGATTGTGTCCTCAGGACATGCTGGCTCACAGAGGTGATGTTAACATACTAGTGAGCGCGAGCGCCGAGATTCACACAGGGGTCTGTCTGATTTCAGAGCCAGGTGCTGCGTCAGTACACGATGATGCGTCCAGTTTGGTTAGGATGGTATACACGGCCCTTCTGAAACCGAACCTTGCCCGCACGCTCCTCGCTCCAGATCTGGGAGAGTCCTGAGCTGACAGAGTGACCTCTTAAGCCCTGGGCCTCTGCTCCTGCTGCTCTGCATCTGGTCTTCCTCAAAACTCTTAATCGCTCCTCAAGGCTCCACATTCCAGAAGCCTGAGAGACATCATTAATTGTTCCATTATCTGCTGGTCTTTGAAACAGTTATTTGTGCTTCCGAAGTCACCATGGACCACACTGTTTTCATGCTTCTTACCAGCCTGTTCCTTCCAAATCACGAGCTTCACAAAGACCATGGTGTACACAGTTTTGTGCACTGCTGTATTCCTGGATCTGCGCACAGGTCCCAGCACATGACGAGGACCCAACGACCACTTGCTGAACGAACAAACAGGTCTAGCGTGGGGGACGCTCCCAAGGGTCACGGGTCAGCATCACAGCATCAGTCGTTACATACAAGAGATGGAGCATCAGGAGGCCACATTTCTCTGTACTGTGCGTCACAGGGCTTTGACATCACAGGTAGTTTAGCGAAATGAGAACATACAGGTACCCCTCCACCAGGAAGACTTCCCTAATGTACTAAGTTTGGGGTCAGTGCATTAGTACCCTGGGTTTACCCACCAGGCTTGTTTGTATACTTCGTGAACTTTGCCTGCTCACTGGCTTGCCTTCCCCCTTCTGGGGGGGGACTGTATGCATGCCTCATAATTCCCAAAACCAAGGACAAAAGCTGGCATGTAACTGGTGATAATGGTGATTGTTGACTGACGGACTGAGTGAATAAGTAAATGAGTGGGCTTGACACATGTTTTCCCTAGGTCATTGATAACACATTTGTACTACTATACCAGCAGCAACCTTAAAAAACCTTTCAAGTTCACGATGCTCCTAAAGATTTGTGTAAACATTAAGTGGACAACTTAAAAAGAGGTTAAACTACTTGTCCATCTATGCTGAATCTTTCTGTACTCTCTTCAATGAATGGGAAACCCCTGGGAGCTCTCACCCCATAAAGCACAGCAGGCAAACACAAGGCCTGAGGGCTGAATCCGGCCTTCCACCTTGTTTTATCCAGCCCAGCACCTTGTTTCTACCTGGGGGCAGTGCCAAGCTCTCAGTTAACTATTAAGGAGTAGTTATACTTATACAGTCCTAAAATTACATTCGGCCCTTTGAAGGGCAACCACGAGGCTGATGTGGCCCCTGGAGAAAATGAGTTTGACACCCCTGCCATAAAGGATTTATTTTTTCCTCTAAACACAGAATGGAACCTTTTGAGAAAATAAAAATGTTTCCTGCTTAAACATTCTTTAAAAGCACACAAAATAGACAGACTCATTTGGTGGACACGTTCTCTCCCCGTTATCCTGAGATCAGCTCAGCGCTGAGCGACTATTATTAGAAAGCTCTCAGTTGAAGAAGACGCTTTGAAGAAGATAAGATGTGCGATACTGTGTGTCCAAAGCTAATTTTAATTATACAGCTACTAGGGTTACTGAGATCTGCCAAACATTTAGCTAATTAGCGGGCTCTTGAGACAAGAGGGCTGCCTGGAGACAGGCGCAGTTTTTCCCCATTAATGAGTAATGGATTTTCACTGATCCTGAAAATTTACTTGGGTTTCGTTCTTACATTCCAACAACATGAGCTAATTTAAACTTGAAAATTAGACATGAACATGAAAATGGAGATTTTTCCTTTTAAAAGCAATGACCCAACATCAGCCACCATCTTGGAAAACTTTTGTAGGAAAGTGAAACAATCGTCAATAGTGACTATGATACTATATTTATAAGCTCAAAGACCTGAAACTGAAATTAATTAGAAGACTCCATTAACAAAATTGTATGGATGATGCTCAGTAAAACAGTAAAACCTGTTACAAGCCCTGAAGTGCCTGAAACCTTCTAGTAGCTGGTAGGTTTTCAAGCATATGACACAGCTAGAAATCAGAAAACAGAGACCAGAAGGAAACAGCTGTTTTTCCTTAAATACTTACTATGTGCTGCAGTGTACTAGGTATTCTACCAAAATGACCACACTTATTCTCCAATACAACACAGACAGGTGGAAATCATTCCTATTTTATAGACGAGAGACCAAGGCTCGTGGAGTTTGAGTAGGGTCATCCAGCAAGAGGGTAGTTGACTAGGTTGGATGCCAAAGACTGCTTTTCCCAGGCTCATGACCAACGCCAGCCTAGGTCTGAGAAGACTTCATGGACAACATAATTGGTTTCATTTCCCAGGACTCAATACAGTTAGCCTTTCGGGTAACTGGTACCTACAAAGGTGTTTTCCTTAAGTATGCGGTAGACGTGTTTCTCTGTCAGCTTCTCTTTAAAGTAGAAATTTGAACCAAGGACATAATCCAGGTTTCCGAAGTCAGTGGGATCTCCCACAATCCCTTTCACGTCAAGAGGTCCCTATGCACCCTGACATTTGAACACGCTGACGGCGGTAGCAGGCTGTGGTTCCCGAAGATGACTGTTAGAGTCTCTCTCCGCTTGTGCCCCTGTGCAACGCAACCTTGCCACCCCCGGTCAGGAGGCAGAGCCTAGATTTCCACTCCCTTGAATCCGGGCGGGCTCCATGGCTGCTCTGACCAAGAGGATCGGAGAAAGGGCTGCTGCCTCCAGGAAGCCAGCTGTCAGATGAGAAGCATGACTGCACTCAGACCACCCTGCTGTGAGAAGCCCAAGCCGTGTGGGAAAGGCACATGCAAGCGCTTGTCGGTAGCCCTAGTCGCCATCACAGCCAACGTCCACTCCCAACCCTGTGGAGAAGCCATCTGGAACACCCAGCCCAGCTGAGCCTTAGCACGGCTGCAACCCCGGCCAACATCCCACCGCAAGTGCGTGAGCACCCTTGGCAGGGCCGTCTGGCTGAACTCCGTGCATCCACAGAAACATGAGATAATAGCTTGTTATTTTAAGGCCCCACACTTTGTAGCGGTTTGTTAGGCAATAATAAATCATCAAAACACTGCTGGTGTTTGTTTTCTTCTAGCATGAAGCAACCGTTTCTTTTAAGCAACTGGGAGTAGACTTTTGGAGAAATCCAGGGTCTGGCACTAATAACGTCCCTTTTTTATTACAAAATCTTTTATTACAAAATCATAAGCATGTAATTTGGTAACATAACAGTATCATACTCAAGCATACCATATGCCATTTTAGGTGAAATGTTTAAATTAAAACTATAAATTATTATACCCATATTATTACCCTACCAACCACAATCAAGCAGGCATTACTTCTGCCAGGCCCTGTATATTAAAATATCATGTATACGTAAAGTGGTGGCTGAGGAAATTCTCTAATAGAGGGTAGTTCTTTTAAAGAATTGAGGAATGATAAAAATGTATCTATATAAACATTCTTACATTTTGGGCTATTTCTCAAGGAATAGGCTATACAAAGTGTTCCGTTTCAAAGCTGATGCTTTTATTTTTATCCAGCAAACAGAGTGAGTTCTCAGCAAAATGATTAGCTATATTTGCAGTTAGTTTACCATAAGGCTGCCAAACACTTGTCTTTTTAAAACAATAACCACTGTACTTGAACAACAATAAAAAAAAGTTAAAGAAAAGCTAAGTACTGTCAATCTACAAAACACTCTTCACCTCACTTCTTAAATAAAAGTTGTATGAAATTCAGCAGTTAAAAAACAAACAAATGAACAAAAAGCAATAACCAAACACAATTTAGTGCTGGAAGTTTCAGAATGCCGAGAACCTCATTTATGTTCATATTTTCTGCCAAATCCCACCTCACTAATGAGAGAGAATTCAGCACTCATGATCCCAAGGGAAGGAATCAAGCACCGGGAATGGAAGGGTGTTCCAACGATACTTAGAGGTCAGGTGTGAAATGAAACGTGTGCCTGGCCGGGTGGCTCAGTTGCTGGAGCATCGGCCCACACAGCGGGAGGTTCTGCATTTGATCCCTGGCTGGGGTGCATACGAGGGGCAACCAACTGATGTTTTTCTATCACATCAACGTTTATCTCTCTCGTTCTCCTTTCCTCTCTCTAAGATCAATGAAGCATATCCTCAGGTGAGGACTGAAAAGGAATAATGATAATAATGCAAAAAATAAAAGGAAATAACGTGTAGACAAAAGAAACGAAGTCTTTGCCAGCAGATATCAGAAGGCTAGCACAGATTTAAGCAAATCTACTCAACTTCTGGGCTTGTTGTTCAGTTTTTGGTGCTTTTAACAATGACCGTAAGGCCAGACAAGATACTGAATCATAAAAGAAAAATGTACCAATCCTCAAAATCCCGCACTTACTAACAACGAGGGGGCAAACATGTTTTTAAATACTTGCAATAACCAGGCAAAAATAAAGGAATCGTGGTGCTTCATAAGCACATTGTCCATTCTCTGGGCAATTTGGGTAACTCAACTTTCCTGTCATTAACACCCAAAATTAAATTTAAAAATTAGTGCCATTTTGCTACATAATGGGAATGGATTCACAACAGTACTGACATTATATCTTTTTAAAGAACTAAAAAGCCAGGGCAATTGTCCACATGTGAATGTATTTCCCTTCCGAGTTCACACAATCTCGGAAAGTTACACACAGATGCACTCATGCGCCTACCATGCCACTGAAAACAGAGTGAAGTTGCCACTGGGACTTGGCTGAATGGCCCCTTCCCCTCCTCTCACGAGGATGCCCATCCCAGGGAGTAAAAAGGAACTGACATTTGGAGTAGTATAAATGCTGCGGGTCTGCATTGCTGTTAATCCTTGGGTTTTAAATGGGTTTTGTATAATTTCCTTTCCCTGAGTTCTAAAAGGAATAAATGTTTACTAAGGAGGGCAACATTTTACATGCAGAAAACACATTTTTTGAAAAGAAGGGTGTTCCATCAGCCCACTCCCCGGAGATGACTCCTTCATACTCTATTGGGAGTTTAGTCTTCAGATGCAATGTGTGAGCCGGTCCCATTCCTGTGTGTGTCTCAACACGGGCATGGCTTCTGCTCATATAGTCAGAACCCCGAGCCAGTATTTCTGAATGCTAACATGATTTCTTGGTTTAAAATAAAAAAAAAAAAATACACAACAAACTTCAAAGCCAAATGATAGAAAAGGAAAAATATCATGAATCAAAAAGAGAAAATTTAGACAGATCAAACTAGAAGCTTATGATCTAATCAAATTGAAGTACATAGGGAGATTACATTGTGTAAATTTGATGAGATACATTACATTACAAATGAAGTTAATTTCCTATGGAAACTAATGATATGAAAATAATTATAATCATCAAAATGTATGTAAAAATAAGACAAAGGAAGCTTTAATAATTAATGGTAAATTTGAGATAAAAGCTATTTTTTTTCCATTTATCTCTGCAGGTATGTTTATTTTCACTTTAATACAAAGCAAAATACAGCTATTTGCAAAAAAAGGAGAAGCAAAACAGTCTTTATCTGATGAGTAAAAAAACTCACCCAAGCTTCAACTCAGAAAATACTGTTATCGTTAGTAGGTAATCTGAATGTGCTCCCCAAACTGATGGCTCCTTTAAGCAGTAACTCTTAAGAGTACTTTCTCCAAAGAACAAGACGCATAGTATCAGTTCAATGACTGCATCATTTACAAGACTCCAAGCTGCCCTGACACTAAAGCAGGAACCTTGTAAATTTTGATGTTCTTGGTCTACAACATTGACAATGCTCTTCGTCAGGAGTCTGAAAACCATTGAATGACCCAAATCTTCTAGCAGCCAGTGAAGTGATATTGTCCAACTGAACTGATATGTTTAATTTAACAGTTGGAAATAACTGATGAATATTTCAAATGTTTAGAAAACACTGCTGTATCAGTTCTGTATCCTAGTTGAATGGGTGCACCAATGAAGGGGTGGGTGACTGATACTAGAAGAATATGCAGTCAGGGGTGACTTCAGCTAACGTCATGATTCACTACATGTCACAATTCCTTCCATCTTGTGCAACGTTCTCGTGGGGCAATATCTGGGGGCGGATTCAAAAGCACTATTGTCAAGGATGGGTCCACTTATCTGGATAAGGCCCAGGGAGGCCATCACTTAGGAATTCCTCCTAAAGACATTCATGTGTAAGAAAGAATTAACCAATTCTTTTGTCTTGCTTTCTTTTCTAGATTCCAGTAAAAGGAAAATATCCGATTCCGGCAAAATTAAAACCTAAGAAATATAATTTGTTCATTTATTCATTCAGCATTTATTAGTACCTGCCTTATGTCAGGTCCCAAATAAAACAGACAAGGACATCATCCTGGTAAACCTTACATGCTAAGTTTCAGACACATTTTAAAAGGTGAAAACTCATTAGCACTCGGGAAAATGCAAATTGAAACAGAAAGATACAGGTAGCAACAACTAAAAACCGCAAAAGCCCCCATATACTGAAGAGAAACGGGCGCTCTGATACTTAGGTGGTAGAAAGGCAAGTTGGCCTAAGGTTTCTTTTTTGGAGAGAGGGCAATTGAGTGTATATGTTTCTCTCAATAATCCCACATAATGGGATTTATCCTAGGGGAAAGACGGGAGACAAAAAGTATGATGGAAAACTGTTCACGAAAGTATTCAATTATAATATATTCAAATGGTATATTCATGGTATATACGGTACAGGTCCATTTTTTATACTTCAGTAAATTTTATAATTATAAATAGTTTTTCAATGTCTATAAATAGACAAGTTCCCTGACACCCTAACCCTACGCTACCAGTTTCCTCTGCTAACATCTCACTTTAGGGTGGTGCTTTGTCACAATTAACGAACCCACATCGATCCGATGTTCCTTTCTCCTGAGCTTTTCCCTAGTGCCCTTTTTCTGTTCTGGGTCCCCGCAGAATATTCAGTGGCCATGCCTCCCTGGGCTCCTCTGGGCTGTGATGGTTTCTCACATTTTTCTCTATTTTGATGACCTTGACAGTTTTCAGAAGTGCTAGCAAAGTATTCTGTAGAATGTCCCTCGATTGGGGTTTGTCTGATGTTTTTCTCATGATTAGACTGAGCTTCTGGGTTTTGAGGAGGAAGCCCACAGAGATAAAATGCCATTCTCATCCCTTCATGTCAAGGGGATATGTTATCAACGTAACATATCACTGCTGATGTTCATTTTCATCACGGGGCTGGGACAGTGTTTGTCAGGGCTCGCCATTGTGACGCTATCCTTTGCCCTTGTTTACATGCTGTGCCTTTTCTAAGGAAGTCCCTGTGCACAGTCCAAACTTAAGAAATGGGAAGTTAGGCTCCGCCTCCCTGAGGGCAGATACATAAATGATTTGAGATTCTGCAGGAGAGATTTATCAACTCTTCTTTATTTATTCAATCATTTATTTACATCAGTACAGACTTATGGATATTTATGTTATACTTCGTATAAAGTAAACGCACTGCACACTATACTAGATTGATAGTACAATCTAAAACTGTATTATTCATTTTGTTGCTCAAATCGTTTCAGCCGTGGCCGCTGGGCACCCTTTCAGCAGACCCCGCGTCCCTTCCACAGGTCTCGCCGTGGTCCGTGTGTGAGTGAGTGAGCACTTCCTACTCTCTGGCCCGGCCAGCGCTCCCGGATCCTCTTATGTGTTCCCCAGCCTTACAGTCCATCATCAGCGCAAGCAGTTCTGGTGCCTCGGAGACAAGACCTGGGCACTGGGAATGCTTACTGCTACTGGGGTGACATTTCTTCTAGGTCCCCTCAGCTAACAGAACAAGAAAGTATGTGTTTGTTTGTACGCACATAGCTATGCATGCACATAGCTGTAGACACACGTGTCTATGCATGTACTGCATGTAAGTATACGAATAGATGCATGGCCAGTACATGTATATGTTGACATGTGTATACACGTCTCTCAGTATTTCTACATGCATCCATCTGTTTCTCTATGAGGCTGAACGTCAACACACACTGTTGTCCCCAGCTCTAATCCACTGCCACAGGGTGGCCCTGGGCTCCTCCCGTTGAGTGCCTGTCATCTCTCACTCAAACAGTAATATTCCGGCTTTCCCATCCAGCATCCGCTACTGAATTCTAGTCTTTTCACAATGGTTAACTCTTAGCTCTGTAGTAAAAAAAAAAAAAGGAGTTGAGTGCGTACGTACAGTTGCTTTTACTCTCAGTCTCACAGTCTCCATGCATTCCCAGTTACTGTGGTCAGCAGGTCTCTGCCCCCGCCGCCTTCGCTGAGGTCATTTCGTGCATGTGTAATCTGTTGGGTTCTTTCGTCAGTCTACATTGTCCTAGGGTCCCCTGACCTACTGAATGTTATTTCAATGTGCAAACGTTCTATGAGTTTTGACACACGCATGGAGTCACTGTCTGCCACGACAGTGTCACACAGAATGGTTTCACAACCCTAAAAAAAGTCCTGTGTTTCACCTATTCAGCCTTCCTTTTCCCACAAACCCTTGGAAATCATTGATCTATTTACCATTTTTGTCATTTTGCTTTTTCAGTGTCATAGAAGTGGAATCATACCATATTACCTCCTTCCAGACTAGATTCTTCCCCTGAGCAAAATACACTTAAGAGGCAGCCATGTTTTTCATGGTTTGGGAGCTCGTTCCTTTGATCACTGAATGACACCCTACTGTGTGGCTGGGCTGCGGTTCGCTCATTCACCCACCCAGGACAGCCTGGTTCCCTCCAGTTTCTTGGTGGCTGTAAATAAAGCCACCATCCACGTTCACATGAAGGTTTTTGCGGGATCTTAGTTCGGCAATTCACTCGGGAAAGTATCCCAGGAGCATGGTTGCTGGACATAAGGTAAGACTCTGCTTAGCTTTGTGAGAAATTCATGTCCACTTTTTTTTTCAGAAAAATTATATTCCTATGTATGTTAGGAATAAAAACATCAACAATTAGTATGGGATTTATGACTAATCTTATTTTTTTATTCACTTCTCTGCTTCCTGAGGATGCTTTAGAGTAATTCAAGTAAGTAGCATGTTTATAATTAGGGAAAAGTTAATTCAATTTAAAAGGACAGGTAAGTGGAGAATAAGAAGAATAAACCAAATCCAATAGCTACGGCCTGTGTGTCTTACTTCACTAGACCCCCAGCTCCTGGCCAACAGACTCGCTGACAGGAGCTCACACCCTGGGAATGTTAGGATGTCACCGGGAATGTTTCACTCGAATGAGATTTTCTGTTCCGGCCCTACATCTGGTGTTCCCTGTCACTCCTTTCAGGCTCTGCCTGCCTCAGACACAGGAGAAGTAAAGGAACCCTCTTCAGCATCTGGGAGACCCAGGCTCATGCCAGCGAACTTTCCAATAGTGAAATGTGTGCTTTGTTCCTGAGACCACCCCAACCTCCTCTTCTAGTCCAATCTCCAGTTTCCTGTCTTGTTTCTGGTCAAAGTGCCCTCAACTGTGCAAATCCATAAAGTATTCTTTAAAAAAGGTGTTCCTCCCATTGAGCAAGCCCTCAAATGATCCAGCTATGAGCAGAAGTCTGCCAGTACATGGAAACCTGGGCTACACCAGCACATTCTGGGATGAACAAAAAAATGGAGCCAGCTCATTAAGTTTGGGAAAATATCACTGTCATTATCAATTGCTTTAATTTTCAAAGGAGGAGGAAATTGGGCATCTATTATCATCCCCAGCACCCAGTAAAGAAATTAAATTAGACCGATTATGAACAAAGCAGGCAGTGACAATGGCATCTTCATATACCTATTTTGATGTTGACAAGCTAAACAGTACACCCTCCTGCCTCTAAAGGAGATGTATGAATTTTGCATGCCCGGTGATTTATTTCTCTCTTCTCTGAATGACAGGTATAGAACCTGCTGTCAGCATTACCAAGAATCTTTGAAAAACAAATAGGGCTGGTGAATCCTTATCACTGTTAATACTGGGTATTATTTGCTCCCTCCAAAAAAGTCCACAAGAAGAGACACATCGCTCAGACATGCGGAAACATTAAGGTTTCTTTTGATGCTCTCACCTCCAGGGCATAAATTATTAATTTTGGGTGAAGCTACCTCACTGAATTTGCCAACTGATGAGTGAAACTTAGATGCTTTGGTTTTATTTTTAGCATCACGTAAGAGATAAGGGAGAAATATGAACAACCCGCAGAAAAGGCACACCGCTGTGTCACTGCTCTAGAGCACAGGTGGCAAACACAAGGCCCCAGGCTGAACCCCACCCTCCACCTTGTTTTACCAGCCCAACACCTTGCTTCTACCCGGTGGCAGTGCTGAGCTCCTTGCCCATAGTTAAGGAGTAGTTACTTTTACATAGTCCTAAAGTTACATTTGGCCCTTTGAAGGCAACCGCAAGGCTGATGTGGCCTCCAGTGAAAGTGAGTTTGACACCTGTGCTCTAGATAGTCTAATAGTGATGGTGGAGTCTCAGGTGGCCCTCCAGGCTGTCACTCCCTTCTCCCCACGCTGCTGTTGTCACTGAACCCCTTCAGTAAGAAAATGCCCATGTTTTAGGTAAATAAATCTAATCTCAAAAGTGACCAAGTGGATCAAATTGAATCAAGCTTTCGAAAAGGGCTTCTTTTTGCTTTGTATTTAAATATTATGGTTTGTTCTCGGTAAAGAGGCCCAAAGTCTAAATCTAAGGCATTATTTGTGTTTGCTGTCCTTCCCACAGTTAAACAGGGACAGTTTCAGAGGACAAATGAGACGCTGCCCTTGGCTGAGCAGAAGAAGGTCGGGAGTAACTATGTACAACAACTTCCAGACGGCACCTTGCATCCAAGGAAAGCGTATTGAAAAGCCATCACGTTTTGCAACAATGCTGGGAAAAGGGAAGTCACTATCAACACCCTCGATCTTCAAATGAGACGAGCAGAGGTCTGTTCTCATTCTTCTGTAGTTACAAACGCTGCACACTGGTTAAAGAATGTGGCCATCTATAAACCGGAAATTAATGTGCCGACTTAAAAAAAAAAAGCCTCCAGCTAAAACACGCTGACTAACCAAACAAACACGACGTGCCCCATCAGCCTCCTAGGCTACTCATTATTCACGCCACATCCCCGTGCTTGGCTCACATGGTTCCTTTTGCTTGACATTCCCTTCCAGACCTCATCTGCCAATGGAAACTTGCTGTAGCTCAAGGCTCTGCTGCAGCGTCAGCTCTCTGAGACTCTGCCCAGGTCTCCCAGCCAGGGTCCACCGTTCCATTTCTGTTCTCCCATAAGGTTCCATTAGGGACACTATTAGAGGCTTACGGTGTATGCGTCTGCCGCCCCTTGAGTTTCCTGAGAGTTACAGCTGTGCCCTGCCAGTCCCAAAGCTCCTCCAGGGCGCAGCCAATGCCTCGCTGGCAGCGAGAACTGAGTACGCTGAAAAAAGGATTTATTCCAGAAGTATGTTGTGCCAGGGCCCTAAGGGTGTGCTCACCTACATGTGGTCAGTTTAGTGGGCTAGTATGGAAAAGAGAGAGAGAAGAAAAAAGAGCCATTTGAAATAGGATTTCAGCCATGTTCTGCTCTGCCTAGCTCTTGGGATAATTATAGTAGTTGCTCTAAAAATCACCTTTGATTTATTGATTTCTGTATCTGTTGAGTGCACACTTTCCTTTTTCTATTTTTTACTTAGAGAGGAAGAGCGAGAGAGAGAAACAGAGATGGGAGAGAGAAACACTGGTCAGCTGCCTCCCGTATGTGCCCTGACCGGGGATTGAACACAGAACCTTTCTGTGTACGAGATGACGCTCCAATCCACTGAGCCACCTGGCCGGGGCTGTTGAGGACGCACTTTCATGTTGCTCTTTCTTTCTCGGAGAATGAAGTCGCTATGTCTTTGTTCAAGGGGACTGGGTGTTAACTCTGACTTAAAACCAGAAGAATGCTGCCTTAACTTAGTCTCCACCATGAAATAGCAACAAATCTCAGAAACAAACCCAGGTGTCCTTTAGTGACAACAGTAATCACTTTAATTTGTGCTGGGCTTTATGTTTACAAAGCACTTTCGTGGGCATGCTTCCATCCCCATAACATGTCATCCCTGAATCAGGAACTTTGCTTCTGTCCGAAACTTGAAATGTAGCAGGCCTGTTCGACAATCCCTCATCCTTAGAGAATGAAACCCTGCTCCTGTTCTACTCTTAACAAATTAGCACAGTGCCAGAAAAGTGTGTCAGACCCTGGATGTGCCTGGCTCAAGTAACACGAAAATGCTGGCTGGGCAGAGAACATTTCCAAGATTAATGAAGAGGTAGCATCCTCCCCTCCTGTTCCTTTGGTTCCGCAACAAACAGAACGAACGAGAATGATACCACCCAACCTCTGTTACTCCCTTAAGAAACTAAAAGGTTCAGGTAGACCACGTCTGGGTTGCTGATACTATTCCTCTAATCATCTGGCAAGAACCCGAGGCTGACGAGGCTGACGTCAACGTCGTAGGCGAAAGAGAACAGGAAGTGGGGATGACATCACTGGGTTGGAAGCAGGGGATTGGGGGGAGGGAGTCTTGTGTCAAGTGATGTCTGTGAAGCCACTCCAGGAAGTTTCCCTTGTCTGAATCAGACACCCTCAGGACCACTCTGTCTTCAGTTTGGTTTGAGAGCCCTCAGCCCTCTAGATTTCCCCCAACCAGGAATTATCTCCCTCCAGCCCAGCCCTCCCCCTACAGCGCATTCCAGCCTCAGCCTGAGCTCAAATCCAGCATGAGCCTGGAAGGAAGGAGGAGAGGGAACGGGTGCTTCCCAAAGCTGGACTCTGTAATAGGTTTTGTTTTGTGTTTTTTGACTTTACCTTATTCTCGACAGTACTAGAAATGTTTAAATGACTTGGGAATTTGGGGCAATTAAAAGCCAGGGTCTTTGTCTTATTTGATTTCTAAAAATAAGTACTTGACCTTCCATCGGAGGATGGACACTCAAAGACAAACAGTCCTTGTTAAGATCACCAGGAACAACCTTTAAACAGAAAAGTCAGTTTGCTAATATATTCGCTGCTCTAGAGAGTCACGGAATGAGTAAACACGGCTGTGTTTGTTAAAAAGAGGAGTTTTAACAGACTCTTAGAGGGCTCCCGATTACAAGAACACCTTTATGGGAATGTATATATCTTGGTGTAACAAACTGATACTGTTCATTTGCCTGTATTTTATTCCTCCGGGTACACTCTAATAACGAGAGGGATACGGTGACTGCCAGAACCGGTGCTGAGTTTGCAGACACATCTTACTTCATTTTCACAACTGCCTGCTAATAAAATGGGTTCAATGGTCATGCCCATTTTGCAGAGGAGGAAACTGAACCTTGGCAGGCTTACCTCCCTCATTAACTCAGGTACCCGCCGTTAGTAGTTCTGGACACATCCATTCGGGTTTTTGTGTGAATCTATACACAGACTTGTTCTGTTTTATTAAAAAACCTTCAATGGTCTCATACTATACATGTCCATTCTACAACTTGGGTTTTTCCATGACAGTCCATAAGGCTCTAAGTCACCCCATATAATTGCTTTCTACTATACTACAGCTATATCATTCTCCTATTGACAGACATAAGGCTATTTTTTCTTTTTAAGATTTTATCTATTTATTTTTTGAGAAGGAAGAGAGGGAGAAAGAGAGAGAGAGAAACATTAATGTGAGTTGCTGGGGGCCATGGTTTGCAACCCAGGCATGTGCCCTGACTGGGAATCGAACCTGCGATGCTTTGGTTCGCAGCCCGCACTCAATCCACTGAGCTATGCAGCCAGGGCGGCTATTTTCAATTTTTCATGAATAGGAACAGACCTGCAGAGAGGAGTCTTGTGCAAGCTTCCCCAGGCACACAGGCAGCTCACTAAGCGAACACCAAGATATGGAAGTGCTGGGTCATGGGTGTGTGTGTTGAACTTTTAATAGATTCTGCTAAATTGTCCTCCAAGATGTTTACTACTAGCATGTGAATACATATTTTCCTACAACCGTGTCCAACTATGATATTATTGAACCTGAATTTTTTTTTTTGCCAATCTAAAGGATCATGTTTCAATTTGCATTTTCCTGACTACCATAAAAAATGTATTAGGCGATGCCATGCAGACTGGTAATTAAACAGTGAAGTCAGTTAAAGCAGGGCAACGTAAAAATGTTTATATTATTTTATTGTGGAAACACAGATGTGCATTTCTTCTCCCTTCTTTTCCATAGGAACAAGGTCCCCTTCAGTGAAGAGCCACTGACTAGGGCCCCATAGACTCCCTGTGTGGACCACAACCTTATGACGCACATCTAAGATTCCCTGCTTTGGTTTCCTGCGTGGACATAAAGACCTTGTGAAATAACCTGAGTGCGAAATGTACTTGAACAGGGAGCTTTCAGCACTGCGCCTTCACCGAGGCTCCCTAAAGCGCTCTGTCTGCATGGAAACAGCAGCTCTCCTTCCACACTGGTGTTCACTGGGGTGCGTCCCATCATTACAAGGACATTCAACCAGTATAAACAGGTTGGGAAACCATCACACCGGCTCTCGGAAAACATACAATTAACCGAAGGGGCAAAGGCACAGGGGCGTTCCAGAGAGTAGCCCACCCACCGTCCAGGTCAGCACACCTTCGGCGGCAGTCAGCTCCTTCCGGAGAGAACCCCGTGTGTCTTCCAACGCAGCGAGCTGGGTGAGAGGGCGTCCGCTGGACGAGTGAAGCGGAGCACCTTTTCATGCACCTGTCGCCCAATACCCTCTGTCTGTTCACTTCATTTACCTACTTTTCTAATGGATTCTCTTTTATCTTAATTGTTTACAAATGTTCTTTATAGTAATCCTTTGCCATTTGTACGCCATACATATTTTTCCCAGGCTGTTACCTATGAACTACTTTTGTGGCACGCCTTGTTTTATAGAAGTACTGGATTTCAATCTGATGAAATAAACCACTTTTCCTTCTCCATAGCTTTGGCTTGTGATATCTTGTTTAAGAAAGCCTCTCTTTGCTAAGATTCTAAACACATCCCATGTTTTCTGCGGACACTTCAATCATTTATCTATTCCCCGGTTTCAAAGAAAGAGCTTGAAGTTCAGAAGTTTTCAATATTTGACCAGAATTACAAAGCTAGAAATGATGAAACCAGGACCCACACTGCCGTATATCACCTCCCTCCCACTCACACCACCTTCCACAAGGAGGAATTCAAGTCCGAGAGCAGTACAGTGGAGCGTACAATGCCCGGAGATGCTGAAAACGGGGATAAACGCACATCTCCGTGCTGAGAGGACATAAATGGTGGATATATAAATGATTCACCAACAGCCTCAGAAAACCAGCATGAATTTCCTCCACCCACAGAAACTGCAGTCCAGGGACCCAAGGGACTGGAGATCTAAATATTCCAGTTGTCAAGTAAGTCACAGGAATAAGGAATAGAGTAAAAATCCTTGTAGTGACCATGCACAGTGATAGACGGGTCCTCAACTTATTGTGGCATTCACTTTGTAAGGTGTATAAATGTAGAGTCACCACATTACACACCTGAAACTAGCATAATACTCAGTGTTGATTAAAATACTACTGAGAGAACTACTAGATGCAAACTACTAGAGGTCCAAGTGCTGTCAGTCGTTCAGCCCCCCATCAATTCAAGCAAACGAACGTATACTGAACACCTAACACATCCCGGGCAATGCTCCTGAGCTCCACACCTTTGTTTTTGCCCTTTGCTAGACTTCTCTGCGTAGATGTTCTGCAAGCTCCTAAAGCCCTGCTTGCTCAGAACCAACGTCTGCATTCACCATGTTCCTTCGGTTTTGGCCATTTAGGTCACACACCTTCTAATTGCTATTGGGAAGTGAGCTCTGCAGGGTGGGATTTATGTCCGAGGTGCCTCTGTGCCCTCCAAGGCACAGAGCCTAAGACCCCAGTAGTACAGGTGTTCTGTCAGTACCCCTGTTACCTTGTCACATGGTGTGATCAGTGGCTCAACTTTCTCCCTTGGGGACCACACTGTGATCTTTTCAAGGGTGGGCAAGAGTGAAGAAGGAAGGAAGGGAGGAAGGAAGGCCAGCCTTGTATTTTCAGCAGACACAGTCTTCTGAGTGATTTTACCACTTCACTGAGGTCATTGTTTATTATGACTACTGCCGGTCACCTTTCCAGGGAGTCATAATCTTGGTACATCCCGATTCTTCTGGTTTTCATTAATATCTATAATGAGCTGCCAAATCTTGTTGCTTCTATTACAGCCTAGCCCAAATCTTTACTACAGGGCCTGGCAGAAGGAACGCCTACTTGAGTGTGGTTGGCTGGGTAATAATGTGTGAGTGTAATAATTTATAGTTTTAATTTGAACATTTTACCTAAAATGTCATATGGTGTGTTTGAATGTGATATTATTATGTTACAGAATTATGTGCTTATGAGTTTGTCATAAAAGGGGAGCGTTATTTGTGCTGGTCCTGGTATTTCCCCTGCTGCCACCTTGGTTCAAGCTCGTTGTTTCTTGCAAAAACTATTACGAATTACCTCCCACCTGTGCACCCCACACCAAGCCATATACGCCTGCTGTTGCCACGTAATCTTTCCGAATCATAATCTCATCATGCCAAGATTAATCTCTCAGCTCTAGCTGAAAACCTTTGAAGTCTCCCCTGAATCCACGGAATTAATTTCAGGCCTCTCAGCTGGACGTTGAGGCTCTCTCTCTGTCACCCCATCTACATTTTCATTCCAATTTCTCCCTGCTGCCCTACTGACACTTGCTCTTCTTCTCGTTATTACATCTGTTTTGCATTTCTTAGTTCTATTACTTCGCCCTGGGGCACTCGCTCCCATTCTGTCCTTTGAGGCCCACTGGACATACCAGCTCTTCCATGAAGTGAGGGCCCATGCCCCAGCAGACAGACCTTGGCCTCCTCTGATAATGGTGGTGCTTTCTATTGCCTCCTGGGTTGGAATCCACCTCCACCTGTTTTATTTCTAGTCATTTGGTGCTTACCTTGTGCACGGCAACCCGACAGCCTGGGGTGAACATCCATGCTTTTCCTATTTTTCTATTTTCCTACAGTCTAGGAGAGAGCCTTGTACACAGAGGCAATCAATAAAATACCTGTTGGACTGTTCTCTCAACTTTTTTGTATGCTCCTTGAGGACAGTGACTTTATGTACTTATACAAAATAGGCAATCAAATTGTGGAAATTCAGGGGCTCGGCAAACATAACCAAGGCAGGATGATGTGACACTGATGACCATGGGCTATGGAGGCAGAAATGGCCTGGGTTCAAATCTCAGCTCTGCCACTTGCTCAGTGTGGCATCAAGTTACTGCTCTAAACCTCCCACCCAGCAGCTGGGGGAAAAGAGCCTCGTGGCGGCACTGTTGGGACAATCCCATCAGCTGTGTGTGGTTTAGACTTTGAGTGCAGTGCCTGGTATGTGATAAGTGCCTCAGGAGAGTTAGGCGTTATCGTCATAAAACAAAAGAAAAGAATAAAGGATGTGAGAGTCAGTCTTTCCTTCCTTTTTCCATTAGTTAACTGGTGAGAAAGTTCTAAATAAATACTTTAGGTTAATGCCGCTGTTGCATGCATTTTGAAAAATCTGGCTCTGGAACTGTGAAACTATTTCAAGGACTACGCTTTGACACATAAAAACTTCTTGACTCTTAGCTTGTTTTCATGAATTGAAAACCAAGAATTTGCATCCATTTCATCCACCTCCCAACGTAAGCTTCAAATTTAGGAGGGCAGAAGTTTTCCCAAGCAACATGCACGGTCAATACCTGATTAAGGACCCTGAGGGGATGGAGCAGGTGACCAGGATGACATACACCCAGACAGGTGAACATCACTGACTTTTGGAAAGCAGTCTGGAGGCCTCAGAATCAACGTCACCCATTTCCTCTCCATTCCCCATGGAAGAATTTACACGCTCGAAGATTCCAGTGGGAGGTCTGAACTCTGGCGGGCAGAGTAAAGGGTGTGGGGTTGTCACAGGTGATCACAAGTAAATAGGACCAGACATTTCTCTCTCTCTGAATCTGCATTTGGTCTGCAGGGCAAAGCCCTAGCACAGATTCTGGCCGCAGTGCTGGGAAAGGGTGCACTAGCACCCAGGAGGTGACAGATGATGCAACTAAGAGAAAAGGGAAAATGGCGAACTGGCCTAAGTGTGGCGAGAGCACATTGAGGGAAAACTCACAAGCTGTAAGACAAAGGTCACGGGAAGCAGAGACAGACACTGGTCATTAGATCCAGGAAATGGCCACTGCCAGGCTGGTCACCGGGGTCTTCTGCTTCCAGTGGGAGTGTTATTAAAGATGAGATTCATAAATCAAGTCAAAATTATATCAAGCAAGGAGAAACTCTGATTTTCAGTAAAATAAAGTAGAAAATGACTACTGATGCTTCAACTACTCAGGTCTTCTGTTTATTCAGTGTAAAAAATTCATGTAAAAACATCTGATAATACTAACTTCTCCTATTTAGTCATAGCTACCTTTCTCTGGATTTTAGTATTAATGTTAAAATAGACCACAGGTTATAATGAATCTCTGTGACTTCAATGGAACCTTAAAACCCAAATCCCATTTTTGGAACAAAGTTTTATTACAAAGTATTTCCACTCCTTGAAAGTGATCTACAATCTTTAGCTGTTGATACTTCAGTATTTTGAATTGTGTATCAGATGTTCAGAAAAAAAACAGAGGAAAAAGAAGTAGCCTATTATGTTCATTAGCACATCATGGATTATGACAGCCTTAAGTCTCACGGGCCCTGTTAATATTCTGCCAACTCCCTCTGCTATAGCAGAAATTGTAAAAACAAAGCACGTATCAGAAAAAAGAAGTTTCAGTCAAAGTGAAAATATTTTATGACATTGCAAGCTTCTTAAAAATGCACTCAAACATGAAAAAAATAGCAAATAATCCCGAAAGAAAATAGAAAAGCTATTTGCTTCCATCACACCTGACTACATTCACACTCTTAACAATTTATAACCGCTTGTAAGAAACCAGCTAATATGACAATTAGCTAAATGTTTTCACAGAGATGGAGCATTAAGTTGAAGCATGTATGTTGATTCATATTAAAGAAAAAGGTTCCTGCCCTTGTTTCAGGTCATTATAATTCTCGCATTAAGTCAAAACCTGCAGCCCCTTTACCATGACAGATGTGAAACGCTGACTATTTTGATGGAGACCTACCTTAAAAGCACATTATTTTCCTTTGAAAGGCAACTTCCCCAACACACTCGGTGTTCAGAACAATGAAACTGATCCATTTACCCTGACCCGGGTAAGAGTGAAAGGAGGTGGAAGAAAAGAAAAGAATGGTCCCCTCCCCATGCATCTCAACCTTACTTCATGCTTTTTTCTTTAAATGTAACCATTTTAAAACCCTAATAATTTGGCTATTGTTTCCCCTGGAGCATTCTCTATCAAGATTAAAGAAGGGCTAATTCAGGAACAAACAGGATACAGGAATAATAATGGTGCGGCTTCCAGGCAAGCTATAAATAGTGACGGCATTTTCAAGAAATCTTGTGCCCAGTATGTAAGTTGCCATTTAAATATGCAGTGCGGATTTTATTACAATGGTGTCACCAAAATGTGTTTTTTTAATATGAGAAATTCCATTCTTACCAAGTTTTCTTGGTTCCTGGCTGCTATTTTCTGCTCCTCTTCTGCCCCGTTTTTCATGTATTTGACCTCTTCCACTGGTTTGATCCTATACTCATCTGAGTACCGAAAAAGAAAAAAAAAGAAAAGACATTTTATAACTTTTTCACAAGGGTAAGGAAGTGTCAATGAGAAAAGTCCAATAACATCATTTGTTGGAGCCATTTCCCCGTGTCCTTTCTACAGGGTTCATTTAAAACGTCTGGACGAAGCTTAACCAGCCTCCTTTTATGAGGCGCTGTCCTCTGTCTACTGGGGAAAACTCAGCAGCATGCTGGCAGCTAATGATGGTGTCCTTGCCTGGTCCTTTCACAGAAAGCAAACGGTGGCAGAGGAAATAGAATATTCCATCTCCAAAACTTTTTGGAGTCTACACACAAGGCCGTATCACACCATGGCCTAAGGAAGAAGTTTCTCCTTATGAACTAGTATTTTCCTTATGAGAATGTGAGTTCAAGCACCAGAGGCAGCAATGTTCAGCAGTTCATTTACGTCTTAATTTCTCTCCTGCAGGAAAACATAACAACAATGAAGTACTATTTAAGACTAAAGAGTTTAATTGATCAACCACTAGATATAAACAAGGGAAAATAAATATTTCCTACTTGTAATTGCCATATTAAATGTGGGGTAGTCTGTGAGTACTTCATATGCTACACACACACACATACACACACACACCCACTTGCACTTAATTTCTCTGTAAGCCACATGCGTGAACAGACATAAGAGCCAATGGATGTAACGGGGTATATCACTCAGGGCTGGAGAGCATGGTGCATTCTGGGGAGACCCAGACCTCACAACAGCGAGGGAGAGAGTGCGTCAGATCCCCTCAGGGATGAACGTCATGAGACAAACTCAGGAAAACTTGCGGCTAAAGCCCTCTTCCGGGGCGGAGTTTTGGTGATGACAATGATGACATTTTCATCAGATTCCTGTCAACAGGATATGACTTGGGCACACTAAATCAAAAATAGGTATGACTTTGAGTCATCTGTAGTCTGATTTATTGGGAAAAGGCATCACTGGAATTACGGACTTAGAAAATTTCATGAATCAGCGCATGGGTCACTGCCTAGCATGTGGCACGAAATAACGTCTACGACAGGCTACCTGAAAGACGACAGTCACTAAGAGAGACTGTACATCAGCAAGGGAAGTTGCAATCTATTCTCTAGTTGCCTACGATTAATTTGACATCACAGCTATATTCTTAAATAATTCCTTGTCTTTTATTGATGCCATTTTCTTTAGTTTCAGGGTTCTTCACACTATCCCTTAAGACACTAGCTCCAAAGACATTTGTTATAGTAACATTTCAACAAGTAATTATGCTATTCGAATGTTTCTCAAAATTACCATCCTTGTGAAAGTAACACATTTGCATATGTCTGAATAAAAGACTCCATGTTCCTGGCTAAGCCAATTGTTTTTTCCACCTGACAATTCAAGGTGGTGATTGCTTCTGCTTCTTTCCAAAGAAATTAGAAAGAGTGGTGTGAAGCTCCCGTAATGAGCCCTTTAGGGTCATCGAGTCCTACATACACTGACAAGTTAATCAATGAATTCTGATCCACAACTACAACACACAAGAAATCCACATTACAATTCGGTATTCAGAAGAGGAAAAAAATGAAAGTAAATTATAAAACTGGCACATTTAATTAAGGATTATTTACTCAGAATTTGGAAAAGCAGTTGTTAATAAAAAAAGACAAATTATGCCTTCAACATAATTACAGGGATAAAAATAAAGAAAAAAATAATACTTAAAGATGGGCCTCCCCATAACTTCAGTTTGGGACATTAATATTTACAAACCATGGTTCTCTGGGATAATTACTAATATTTAACTGATCTAAATTGTGATCGTAGTTACTTATGGTAAGTCTCTAATCATTTAAATATAACTTGTACACACACCTACATAGCATATATTTTAACACAATTCCAGTGGGTTGTATGATTTTGTCTATAGGACCCACACACTCACATGATAGACTAGAAAAAGTGCAACGTTTTAGGACCTAAGCAACCTTCTGGGAGAAGCTTCTCACTGGCCCTTCGGCCGGCTGCACAGCAAATGTATCTTCCAGAGAGGAGCCGCCTGGCCTTGCCCCTGTCCTCTCCCTGGCTGTCCTCTCCCAACCTGTCCTCTCCCATCCCACCGAGCCACCGCCCACTGCTCTGAGCTCCCCAGCAATATACAGTCTTCAGTCTCTTTTCATCCCTCCAGGGAACACAACTGTATGGAAAGAAGCAGACACACTATTCGTATTTTTCTAATATTTTTCTTCAGTGAAATGGAAAAGCTGCTACCTGCCTGATTTTCAAAGCAGCATTATCCCAACTACAGACTTTCTTTGAACACCAAGACAGAACCATCCCCAATTTCGCAAGAGGATAGGTTTGGGCGTGTGATTAACAATCACGGCTGGCTGGCCGCCGCCGCGTGAGAGGACCACGCTTGGACTGGCTACAAAGAGAGGCAAGCGAACAGCCACGCCTACAAAGCCGGACCTAGCACCAGTACTTACACAACACACTGCGCAAAAGTCATCCTGGTAGAAAACAAAAAGGCCAGCAAGACCCTTGGATACACCACTGTTTGTACAAAGCAAATACGTAAAAACGGTCTGTCAAATTTCTCAAAGGAATGAAGAGGTCCATCTGGAAAGAGACAACTCATCACAAACGTGTCACTCATTTCCATGGCGACGCAGCCGTCAGGACCGGCGCTCGCCAAAGGGCCTCTGTGCAGACGAATGAGCGTCTGGGGCTATCACAGTAAGACCACTGCTACAGAAACCCAGTTTTCCTGTTGTGGGAGGCACAGGGGGCTCCACGTGGGACTGCAGGCCCCCTTGCTCAGACCCCACACTGGAGGGAGCTAGCATGGCCACTGTCCCCAGCGCGAAGGTCCTGGCAGCAGAATGTTGTGCCAACTTGATTAAAAGGAAGGGGAAGCAGGACCAGCTTCCTCCGGATCCCTCACACCTGTTCACAATTTTTCTTTTCCTCCTATTGGTCTTGTCTGGTGGCTTATTCAAATGCACGTCAGAAACCGTTGGCTGATACCCCATTCCTTGCCTCTCCCCATCCTCTCTATGTAAACAGTTGCAAGCTGTGCAAACCACAGTAGATCTGGGTAAAAGTGATGCCCTTGGGGTTTTATTTTCAGCATTTCATTCCTCAGATTACATCAGAAGGGGCTGGATCGCTTTTGCCCTGGCTCTGTCATGCTGAAAACAGTTTGTTTCCCACCAAATCTCTGTACCTCACTTTTAACATAAAGTATATCCCATGTATGTGCACATATATATACATTATATGAATGTTTTTAGATCTAGAAGGGGTCCATTGGCACGGCTGACTTTAGGTGATTAAGGAATCATCCCCATTTTCCAGATCCCGTCAGTCCTTCTGCTGGGAACAACCTCCTGGCCCTATCCCAGATCTCCCAAGCTCTGCAGACAGATCTGCTGCTAAGTTTCTTTTACAATCAACAGAGGTGACTTTAAAAGGAATCAATCAGATAGAGATGAGTTCTGGGGGAGTCTGTAACACCAGGATTATAAAAAAAAAAAGCTAACTATTTGCCTAAGTGGATGTATTAGGCAGGGAAGAAGGGAGAAAGCAGAAGAAACCTAGGCTGCTGCTCTCCGAGGGGAGAAGGGACTTGCACCCCCTCCCACGCCTTCCCACCCTGGGACACATCTCTAATGATAGACCCCATCTTCTCCGGCACCGTTCTCATTTCAACAATTCCATGCTAACGTCCTCATACTGAAGCAGTCCAACATCTGGGCATCTTTGTGGACTGCCCTGGTTGCCTCTCCATCCAGAATCTGCATCAAGATTCCGTGGTAGACTAATTAGTATCCTACGCCCAGGAACCTACGAGGGCTTGGGAAAGGAGGCACAAGAAGTAGTTACAAAAATAAACAGACCAATTAAAACAACAAACTATTCTGCTTTATAGCATAAACTTATTTCCCTTGGGCTTCTCCCATTGAACATTCTGTCTCCCAAGCTAACTAAATTTGCGTCCCCAAATCCTGGTACAACGTCAAATTCTTGCCTAGGATCTTTATTTCCTTACTTGGTAAAATTTTCCAAAAGACGAGCATTCATAGTGGCTAATGGCTTAGCCTCCGGAACTAGAATACCTAGCATTACAGGTTTGGGTAAGTTACTTATCCTTTCTGTGCCTCGGTTTCTTCATCTGTGGAATGGGAATATTTACAGTACTTGAGCTCACACACAGCCACATGAATTACAACATGAAGGTGGTGCCTAGTCCATAGTAAATGCTCAATAAATGCTATCTGTTGCCTCAGGAAACCCTGCTGGTTCTACAGGAAACACTCTTCTTTTTTAACATCTTTCATTGTCTTAGCAAACACTATTCTTAACGCACAGAATCCAGTAAGGTATAAAAATCCAAAATATAATGTAAACATCAATAATTACTTTAACCAAAAATTGCGACTTCTCTGTGTTCACAAATGAGGAGAGAGGAAGTGAGACAAGGGGTCATTGTCCACAGTAAGCCTTTAGTATTTTCTTGACCTCCATTACTTTAGTGAAATACAGAAAATAAGTTTAAAATCATAATAAATAATGTTTACATTTGGAAAAAGCAACCGTTATTCAAGTGAGACCAGGGTCTCCCTTAATGCTTTTCTCTCTCTCTCTCTCTCTATATATATATGTGTGTGTGTGTGTGTGTGTGTGTGTGTATGTGGAGATATATTCGGATATATGTATATCTTTACACTGTTATCGCCACTGGCTCACAGCCTACCTCTAAGGGCACAAGAATGAGCAGGTAAAAGCTCCCACTTAGAACAGGCAGAAGGACTGTTTCAGAGCAGGAAGGGTGGAGGCTGCTCCACAGAAAGTAACTGGAATGAAAACCTTTCTCCGGAAGCACAGAGGCAGGCCTCCAGCACTAGAAAGCAAACACGGACAGATGAAGCGACCACATTAAGAAAAAGTAGCCTTCGGAGCGCTCCACCCACCTTATCAGCTGTTCATGCCTCCATTCGTTTACTCAGTCAACAAACATCCACTCGACCTCTGCTGGGTACTAAGCCCTGGTCTTTCTCAGGGCTCAGCAGAGACAGTTTGTTAAGCTTGCTCTCTGTGTGCCTGCATTTCCACTCAAAGTGTCTGGCACACAGAAGGTGTTAAATAAAGCCTTTTTAAAAAGAGAGCGAGCGCTAACCTTGGTTCACGGGTAAATAAATGTTTCCCCTAATGAGTGCCTCAGTCCTTTTCAGTCCTTTTTCTCTCAGGGTTGGTTGGTTGGTTTTTTTACCTGCTGGGTTTTCCAAAGACGAAAAAGATCTCTGAGAAAAAAAAATACCAATGCCATTCTTTGCACTTTTGCATACAAGTACAATAGGTGTGAAGCTGCCCAGTTCCAGTCCACCTTCGGCCTGTGGACACCCTCAATGTGAAGTTCTTGGTGGAATTACATTTAGGCTTTGAACTAAAATTTGTATTATTTCCCATCTGGAATGTCCTCCCCATCTCTCTGTTGACTCAAAGATTATTCTAGCCCAAGTCTCACTTTCTTTACAAAATCTTTTTTTACCCTCTCTGGGCTACAAGTATCACTTCTGCCTCCAAATTTCTAAGGTTTTCACTAAAACTTGCCAAAAATTCCAAGCTATCTCCTTCACATGAGTCAGTCTGAACTAATTGTAAACTGCTCCAAGCTTAAGCTAAAACTGAATCTTCTAAGGAATTTTATGTTTTTAGACCCTCACATGGAACATCGTTGGGCCATTCTTAAGTTCAAAGATGGCGGGACCATGGCAAGTAGGCCCATGTGTTAGCTGAAGACTTGAATTAAATCGCATTATAAAGTTTTTATAACTAGTTAGAGCAGCTTTAACCATATGCTTGACTCTGGTGAAGGCTTTGCATAAACTGCAAGTTTCTACATAAATATAAAACTAATTACAATAATATTTATATGACTGTGAATATCACAGATAATACATGACACAAATACAGAGTAGTATCTATAGCTTGGTTCAAAATTTAGCCTCTTAATCACAGAAAAATCACTCCGACTTTGCAAGTCCCGCTGCTTTGTCCTTCGAGAGGTAATGTCTTCATCTTCAGTGGGGGGAGGGGTTATAGGGTCGTGAGGTTGCTTCATGCCTAAGCTCCTCCCCTTGGCTGTCTTCCTCCCCACACCTCAGCACCTATAGATTCAGACACCTTCACTGTAAGAGATGCTGGCACGGCACAGGGGGCCAGTCCCTTCATGTCCCACTGATGACTCTCAACCATTTGGAATTGGGAAGAGACCCCAACCGCCTCACTCCGAGGCTTTCTGCCTCTCTCTGAAAGAAGGCGCAGCAGAGGTGGAACGTGCGTCCGGAGATGGACCAGATCCGCAGCTGGAGGAAGGCGAGGGAGAATATATGAACGAAACATGGAAAGGGCCAGAGAGAGAAGACACAGAGAATGTGCGGTCTGTCCTAGGGGCAAAGGAAATGCCATTGAACGTGATCCCAGCCCCGTCCCCCTCCACGGGGCAGTGGTGAATCACAATGGATGGAGGGCCGGCTCTAGAGGGGCCTTCTCTTCTGGAGCTGGCTTCCCGACCTTGCGGCTGTGTGCCCTGGAGGGAGGGGACAGGGCTCTCTGAGGGAACGCAGTGAGCTGAGTTGACTTAGAGGTAGGCACAGGGCGCTATGGTCTCTTCACATTCTAGGGCCTTGTCCAGGTATCTGAAGAGGACAAGGTGAGAGGTGACATGGCTGCAAGGACAGAGAGGGTGATAAAGCTTCTCCCGCTAAGCACGTTTAATAATTAAGACTGGACCCCTACTGGCCCCATTCTTGAATCATTTAATCATTTCAGAGGCCAGACAACACATTTCCTTCATTCATTTGGGGTTCATTATTCAGTGACCATGGGACCATTATCCAGTCATTAAGGGCCCCCAACATTCATCTCTGACAAGCTCTGACAAAAGACATGCAGCCCTATCCAAATCCAGCCTGGATTCCTGCAGGAAAGCATATGCTGACCCCAGGGCTTTCTGTGGAGAGGGGGTTTAATTCCATGCCACACAGTAATAGTTCCCAACCAAGAAACAGCATGAGTGGCAGAGGAGGGGGCAGAGCCGCACTCAGGAAGGGAGGGCCACACGGGTCATTCTGGCAGCGGTTTATGAAGTTTCTCCGGAGTCCCGGTCAGACTGTCCCAGACTGCGGGCCCCTACCCAGCGCAGAGCTGTCCACTGGAACGCCTGAGAAGCTGGGGACCAGCTCAGTCCTCTCTGCTATTCTCAGTGGGGTTCCTGTTATCCTTAACAACGATTCAAGATAAAAGCCCACTCATTAGTATCTTTAATAACCTTAATAATCATTCAAGACAAAAGCCTCCCAACGGTGTATCCTCTCCCCTGCTTAGATTTAATCCTCATTGTTAGCCAGTACTATAAGCCCCCTCTACAGCTGCAGAGGTTAGTCTTCGATGGGCTAGCCAAGGGGGAGTGGTGGGTCCAAACCCGGGCTGGTTCGAATCCAGGGAAGAGAGTGTTGGGGAGATGATGCAGGTTTAAAGTGTGAATGAGTTCAAAAAGGATTTCGACAAATTTCTAAATCACAAATTTCTTTCATAAAGACGTCCAACTTTCATGGGGAACACCAGAGAAGGTATTAGACCCTTCTTAGCCAGGTCTCCGGAGCCTTTGATCCGTGGAAGATACTGTAGCCATGCTCAAGGTAGGTAATGATGTGACATCCCAGTACATGCTGTGACCCTGTCGTCCCCATGGCGACTTGACCACTGCCTCCTCGGATAAAGGAAAACTGGGTTTTGTCCAATGTACAGTAATTATTGCAAGGCCTTTATGAAACTTGTTTTAACAGAAAACTTCATTTTAAGGCCAATGCCATTCCTACTGTAACTTTGATATAACTTTGATAACCTCATATGATCTTAGCATTAAGACCAAGCAATAAATCAAGGATCTCTTCCTTCACTGCAATGAGGAAGAGGAGGAGGAGGAAGATGAAGAGGAGGAAGAAGAGGAGGAGGAGGAGGAAGAAGAAGACAAGAGAGCCCGTTAATGTTCCAGATCCTGTTCTGAAAGCCTGACATACAACAACCCACTTAATACAACTCTGGGAAGTATAACAGTAATGTTTTCATCCTACGGATGAGGAAACTGAGGCACAGAGCCTTCACTCATGTGCCTGCAGCACCGAGCGAGTCGGCCTGGGCCCAGGTCTCGAACCCAGGCCACGTGACTCAGACTCCAGGCTCTTGTTTGAGTTTCCCACACGTGTACTAGAAAGTGAATTTCTGATAAAAGTTATTTTTGTGTCCTGATTTCCATTACAGAACTGTCATGTGTTATCACAACATGTAACCTCTCCTTGAATGAATGTCACCCTTAAGATAAACCTCTTCAGGTCAAGGCACCGGAAAAGATGTTATAAAATAGAATCTCAAATAAACACACACAGTGATGGTCTTTTCAGAGTGAACTGGAAGGCGGTTACAACACAGGAAAATAGACCGACAGAGTGCCTCGCATGCCCTTCTTTACACATAAAATCGATAAAATTCCACCACCGTCAAGAGGGCCTGAAATGTGAGTTTTTTCTAGGACTGGCCATAAACTTCTGCTGATTCATTTGCAGTCGTTCTTCACTGGCATCTGCGATCAATAGTCGTGAATTCGAAGGCTGGTCGGTCGGGATTAGGAAAATATACGACTGTTCCAGAAACTCTTCCCACTTACTGTGGCTGCCACAGAGTCATCACAAACTGCAAACAATTTGGCCAATGGGGTGTGTGTGTGTGTGTGTGTGTGTGTGTGTGTGTGTGTGTCTGAAGTACATTCTAATGTAATGTCCATCTGATTTAATTCCTTCAATTGGGTTCTGACTTCAATGATTTCCTGTGAAGGAGAAGAGCCTCAGATAATAACCAGGCCAGAGGAAAGCATTAGCTCTCCAGCATCCTGGCAGACCACCAGCCCGCCCGTCCCCAAGGCACCTCACCATCAGGCCAGTTCAGACTCTTTGGAAAGAGCAGAGCTAATGAGAAGAGAATGGATATGGCCCGAAGCAGAAAACCCGAAGGGGGCAGGGATGGAGGGAAAGTTCTGCAGAAGATTAGAGAAAGGGGGAGGTTTCTGAGGCAGTCAAAAGAAAGACAGACGGAAGGTCACCAGACTGGCAGAGAGCTAGGGGTTCACAGGAGTCGATGTCAGGCCGCAGCAGAACAGGATGCCTCTCTGGGGTCCTTTGATGCTACCCGGTAAAAATGCAAACTGCTTGTCAGTGATCTTTCTTGCTTCTCATTAACATGTCTCTGGGTTGAAGCTGGCTTCCAGGGCCTGACTTGACTGGGGTTGTACCACTCACAAGGATAGGAAACACTGGACAGGGTCATTGTCAAGTTAAAGGGATTCCCAAGTTTATTAGCATCAGCATGGAATTTTGAAAAGGGAAAAACACAACGAAAATACAATTTGTGATAAAAATAGTGCAGCTTCTCCACTTATGAAAAATATTCATGATCTGACTTTCCCTGCAGATCCCATGAGATGCTCCTGCTCAGAAGGAAGGTGCTGGAATCCCTGGAGAGCACTCACACATGGATGTGAGGGGGCGGAGGGCTCTCACTCGTTTTCTCTCCTCGGACAAGTCAGTGCCTCTTCTCGCAAGAGCATCCTTCACGTAGAACGAAAGATCATTTCCAGTTGCTGTGAATTGCCAAGTGATTTCCCCTCGGAGACTGAAGTGTGTTCCCATAGCGGCAAATAATGGCTCTTTAGGAATCATGTATCTGGGAGAGCTTAACGGTGAGTGACACAGTAAATAAAAGCACACTACCTTCCACCCTGGCCAGTGTGGCTCAGTTGGTTGGAGTATCGTCCCATGGATAAAAAGGTGGTGCGTTCGATTCCTGGTCAGGGCCCACACCCTGCTTGTGGGTTCGATCCCTGGTTGTGGGTTCAATCCCTGGTTGGGGCGCATGCCAGAAGGCAACCGGTTGATGTTTCTCTCCCACACTCTTTCTCACCCCCTTCCTCTCTCTAAAAAGCAATGAAAAAATGTCCCTGAGTGAGGGGGAAAAACAAACCACTATCTTCCACAACCTGGTTGGTTTGAACGAGTCTATTTTAGTGACACATTCTGCTCAATTTGTTTATAAACAACGGTAGCTATTTTGAATATTTATCTTTTGGGGAGAGGAGACCGAGCCATTCCTAAGGGCATCTAAGGAGTTCGATTAAATCCCTATCATCCAAACTGAATGGCATAGCAATTTCGAGGCAGGCTCTGTCATGACAGCCTGAGGACACAGAGCTGATGGAGGGGGGTCCTGAGGGACCTCAGCCACCATCTACATGTAAGCTATTTAAATGTAGATTAGGATCTCCGATGTTCTTGAAGATAGCGTTCCATTTTGCTTCCCCAAGAGGGATGCAGAGTAGCAAGAAGGCACTGTTGTATCGCCTCGCACCTGTTCGAAGGTCTGTTATCCATGAGGCAGGAGCTCAGAAGTGCTGGCAAGGATGTGGGAAAATGGAACCCTCGTGCACTGTGGGTGGGAACGTAAATCGGTGCTGCCACTATGGAAAACAGTATGGAGGGTCATCAATAAAAAATTAAAAATAGAGCCACCATAAGGCTTAGCAATCCTTCTTCTGGGCATTTAACCAAAGGAAATAAAGTCACTGTCTCAAAGAGATGACCGCACCCCCACGGACATTGCGGCATCATTCACAATAGCCCAAGTGGGGAAACCATCTAAATGTAGAAATACATAAAGAAAATACAACCCATATTCAAATATATACATATATATATATATACTGGAATGTTATTCAAGTCACGAGAAAGGAGGAAATCCTGCCATTTATAACAAACGTGGATATATCCCGACAGCACTGGGCTAAGTGAAATAAGTCTGACAAAGAGAAAGGCTCTGAGATCTCACTTACATTGGAAACTAAAGGAGCAGAACTCACAGAAACAGTACAAGGGTGATTTCCAAGGGCCGAGGGATGGGGAAACCGGGAGACGGTGAGCAAAGGGTACGACCTTCCAGGTGTAAGCTGCCCAGGTTCAGGAGATCCGATGCACAGTGTGGTGGCTACAGTATCGTGCACTTGAAAGATGCTAAGAGAGCAGATTGTGAGGTTCTCACCACAAAGAAAGGGAACTCTGTGAGGTGATGGGTGTGCTAACTAACCTCATTAGGGTAAGCATTTTGCAATGTATAAGTACATTAAATCATCATACTGTATTCCTTAAGTTTAAACCATGTTATATGTCAACTACATATAAAGAAAGCTGGAAAAAGTAGTAAAAAAAAGAACTGTCCTTTCCGAGTCTTTGGATGATTTAAACATAGAGCCAAGTACGAAAAGCCCACGCAAGTCTAGACAAACAGGCCAGAGAAGAGTTTGGAAAAACAGCGCACACCGAGGCGCAGAGTGGCCTCGGTGCCTCACTCAGCACATCCCCCTCTCGAGTGCCGCTCTCCTGCAAGTGGGGCCTGCTCCTCTGAGGCGCTGCTTGCATTTGCGGACTGAGTTAGGTAAGACCTCAGAGTGCCAAGGTTTTCAAGTCGAACACGTGACCTGGGCCATGTGTGAAGCAGCGCATGCAGGGTGTTGCAGGGACAGGAAGAACCAGGTGAGGGGAGAGGGAGGGCTGCAGGGAAGGGAGCAAGACCAGAAATGGCCCTCTTCAGGCACCCCTGGCCTCCAACCCACTTGTGAAAAATGAAAAAGTGAGTCATGTCTCAAGATCCCTCCACACTCAGGGTGTGTGAAGCGGAACCTGCTGGTTTCTGCAGGGTCAGGAAGTTCTAGGGCCCTGAGTGATTCCGTCCACCTGGGCCGGGCCCGGCGCCTCGGTACAGCCAGTGCTGGAACCCACGGGAGAATGGAGCTGGATGCTGTTTGTGAACTAGCCGGCAGGCAAGGAATGGGCCTCAAGCTGAAACAAAACCCCTCAAAGCCATTGATGTAGAATTTTGACCTTATTAATCTTTTTTGTAGGTATGATTGAATCTTTTTTTTTTTTTTAAAGATTTTATTTATTTATTTTTAGAGAGAGAAACATCAATGTGCGGTTGCTGGGGGACATGGCCTGCAACCTAGGCATGTGCCCTGACTGGGAATCGAACCTGCGATGCCTGGTTCGCAGCCCGCGCTCAATCCACTGAGCTACACCAGCCAGGGCGGTATGATTGAATCTTAATAATATAAATGTAAGCTTCAGTTTGGTCCATTTTCTTACTTATCCTTTTTATTATTTTATTTTTTTAAACATTTTACTGTGCATGTTGTTACAGTCATCCCATCCACCCCCTACCGCCGTTGTCTTATTAACCTTCACGGCCTTATCCTGAAAAAACCTGCACTTTCAAACACTAGTGTCGTGTTTCGCCCCACGTGGCCGAGGCTGAGAACACGGTCGTGTTCAGAACTTGAAAACCTCGTATCCCATGAACCACCAAAGAGGAGGAGCTTCTATTGGTACAAAATGTCACCTCCCATTCCTGCTCCCTAATCAAAAACCCACGGATCATGAAGCTTGCATTTAAAGCCTCCCCAAATAGACCCCCAAATTGACCATGTCTCACTACCTCCGCTGATATCTCCCTAGTCCGGACCACTGTCCTTCTTGCCTGAACCGGCCTCAGGCACCTCCTTTCACGCCTGCCTCTTAGTCTTGGTAGCCAGAGTAAGCCTTGAAATCGAACACCAGAGTCAGACGGCATCCTTCCTCCACTCCTCAAACCCTCTCCAGGCCTCACTCCATCCCAGGATGCCCTCTGATTTTGTCACCCACCCCTGTGCTGGCACAAGGACCTCAGGCTTTATCCTGGGCTCTCCCAGCCACCTCCCTCAGGAATCGGGCCCTGCTGCTCCTCTGAGACACTGCTCCTGGGTATTTTCAAGGCTTACTGCCTCTTTTTCTTCTGCTCAAAAAGGTCTGCTACTCGGATGGACCTTCTCAGACCTACGAGGCTAAAAAAGCCACCCCGTCACCCTCTCTCCCCCTTTTTATTCTTCTCCTGGCTCATCCCCACCCAATAGTGGATTGTACGTCTCCCTGTTTACTGCCTGTGTCACTTCCTAGGGTGTAGGCAAAATGAGGGCAGCCATTGTGTTATCACACGTCACATCCCCTAACAAAGGCCCGTTTAACAGTTGCTCAATAAATATTTCTTGAATGAATAATTGCAATTTTCAGAGTTCTATTGGAGTTAAAAGCATATTGTTCTTTCAATTTGGACTCTTGGCAATTTAATAACTGCATTAGGGGAAATAAGGCAACAACAAAGGAGAAATGCCATGGTCCAAACTCAAAATCTACACATTTTCAAAATAAAGAAGCATTTCTGGAGTGAAAGGAGGCAACGGGAAGTAAAAGATTAATGACAAAAATATGTGTTAAACAGCTGACACAATAAATGCCAAAATGCTGGGTGCAACATTAAAAATAAACTCCTATTTCATACGCAGTTTCACCATTTCTGCCTTGGTCACGGATCGAAATTGACAGTGACATTTACACAGGGAAACACGGGTGCCTACAGCTCAGAGGGACCGCGAATGCAATTCAGCTGGTCCCGAATGTGGTTTTCAAAATGGAAATGAAGTGGAATCTGAAGGGAGACTTGTCCCAGTCTGGATTCGTGTCACAGCTTGAACGTATTCATTAGTCTCATAGATTGCTGCTTTAATGCCATGCATTTTCACTTCGCCCTTAATCTGGTACCTTCCATTCTTCATGGCCATGCACATAGCCTCTGGGAATTACATCACAACGAGCATGAACTGGAACTACCTTCAAGGCAGTGGGCTGCACACACACGTCCCCCGAGGCCTTCCTCCCTACCCACCACGAACCCCCTTCCCCAGCAAGGGCCCTTCTATCTGAGAACTTCCTTAGGCAGCCTTTTAAGAAGCCATCAAGGACCATTTTTATTCACAGCTGAACAGTCTGTTGGTAATTATATATGTTAGCAGAATGTTATTTATATATACATTAAATATTACAACCATAACATTATTATTTCTGCCCTCTTTTAGAATTTGACTTTCTGTAAGTTTTGACTTTCTCTTGCCCTTTTGTAGTCTGGCTGGACCAACATAGTATCACTACATATATTAATAAACAAAATCCCACCTGGAAAGGGACCGGATTACGGGACAGTAGTTCTTGACCAAGTCATTAAGCTGGGAATTTAAATGTTCTCTTTTCGTCTAGACTTTGTTTAAAATTGTCTTCTATTAAACATTTCAATATCCCTTTCAAATAACAGAACCAATGTACTCTACCACTCCTGCTGACGAAACTTGGAAACAGAAAGTCAGCACCCTCATTCTCTTCCTGCCTAGAAGCTGCACACACAGGCATCGCTGGATGAAAGATAAACACCCAGCCAGACGAGACAGAAGCGGGGACAGGGCCCCACACGCTTCCAACTTTCTCACCTTCTAGTG
Source organism: Tonatia bakeri (assembly GCA_004024845.1). Lineage (NCBI taxonomy): Eukaryota > Metazoa > Chordata > Mammalia > Chiroptera > Phyllostomidae > Tonatia > Tonatia bakeri. The sequence continues at coordinate 50,504 of PVIA01008183.1, forward strand.
TGTGGTCATGCTTTGAAGCTACAGAAGTTACTGGTAATACTTCTTTTTAATTTTTTAGAAGAAAAAAAAATCACATCATGAAGCAATCAACACCTTAGCCAACTCTGGACCAGAAAGCTGGTAATTATTGAACACTACCACCCTCATCATTTTTCTAAAAAAATCAAAACCACATCATACGTAATCTTTTCAGTGGCTGCATGGCTGCAGAGAAATGGAGAACAGGGTGTTGAATGAGCTGTCCACGGGGTGGGGACCAAAGCAGAACCTCTGATGCCCCACCTTCCCGGAACGATCACCGATGCTGAGTCCACTCGCTGCCAAGATGCAGCACCGAGGCTCACAGAGCTCACTGGTCCCGGCCACCCTGCAGCGGATTCCAGGAGTCCCCAGGATCTCCAGCCACTAAGCCTGTGGCTTCCTTGTAAACTGGGATTCCTAGGCTACAGCCACTTGTTTGTATCTGTTTTTAAAAAAAACCTTATATACTCTGTAGCCCGCTGTGATCTCGAAGGGAAGTTACTTCTGCAAAAAATTACAGTAGAAAATCGGAGATGAACTGAGAGATTGAGACTCAAGTCACAAAGGATGAGGACAGCTCGATTCAACATTAGTAATGGGACAGTCCCTACCCACATGGCCCTGCTGACTTCTCCTTGTGCTTTGCAATGAAGAGCAAGGCAAGGCCTGGTGGCTAAAAATAAACATAAAACGGAGAATGATCTCATGGTTATTTCCTACCTTTTCGTTTGTTCTCAAATCTTAAGCAACATATTAGGTATTGGGCTGAAAACAGGTAAATAAAACCTGTTCATTTACCGAGTGTGCCACAAGTTGGCACAGTTAGCTCCCCCCTCGGAGCCCGGAAGTTCACTGTCACCAGTGATCTACGGTGGTGAAGTCAGCGTTGAGAGGAGGGGGTCAGGGGGAGGGCACAAGGACTTGGTTATTGGTAACCATTCCTCATGGCTACTTCTGAAAACAAGGAAAAGTACTACACCTGCTAATATTTCCAGTGACAACAAGGACACGAAAATACAGAACATTCTTTTACTAAGCTAGGATCTTGACCGCATGCTTTTCATACGTTCTAACCCATGCCAGCAGCGGCTCTAAGTTAAGAAAGGACCTGAAGAGAAGGGAGAAAGGCAGGGGGTTAAACGTACAGATTTCGGGACCAAAGCAAGAGATTCTTAAGGTGTTATGAGAATTAAGTAAATTAATAAACAGTCAAACACCCAAAATGATGCGTGACACATAAAAAGTACTAAATAAACAAGTAAACTCTTTTAGAAAGTATTCTAGATTATTCTCTCTTTTAAGAGGGATGTTTATCCTAGTGTGTTTCCAAAATTTTTGTTATTTAATTTTTTAAAAAACTTCCTTTAGAGACAGAGAAGTTAGAACATGTGAAAAATCCTACAGGGGCACGGAACCTCACTGGTCATCAGCGCCACCCTCAGTGATGAATCGGCAGCACCCGTCCCTCGTCTTGCCTGGTGAACACGGAGAGGCTTTGCTGCAGTCCGGGAGTGTGCATGTCGAGTACACATTGTCACCGGATCCATGGAGGCACTCCACGTGTACACGGTTCATAACCGGATCGTTCCGTTTAATACCAGCATTATAACACAACAAAGTGAACAAGCAGACACACCCAAACAAGGAAATGAAGCCTCGACTATTGGAAAGGTGGTTGTCTTCCTATCCCAAAAGTCTGGAGAATGCAGGATTAATTATTCAATACGTTTAGCTTTTCATTTGGCCTTTGAAACTGCAGAGCCAGATGGAGTTGGACATGCAGATGAAGTCCCAGCCTCTGAAACACAGGCTTGGCTTTCCTTTGGTTCAGAAATAAGTCCCCCAGGCCCCAGTCAACAGGAAAAGGCTCAGGAACTGGGTGCAAAGCAGGGGGCGTCTTCCTACCAAAACCTGTGACTGTTTGTCAACAAGACCAAGGGAAACTCATTGTGAAACACGGCCCACTACGTGTTTGTTCTTCCTTCAGAGCCGTGGAGTTCACTGTCACGGATGAGTCACAGCGGTGAAATTGGCACTGAGAGGCGTGGCCCAGAGGACTGTCATCGGTGCACAGGGTTCCGGCCAGGGCAGTAGGCCCTGCGTACAGCAAGGCTCGATCAATTAGAACTTGCTGAACGGAGACCTGGCCGAGAAGGGAAGAGGTAGGCGATCTGATGCTTCGCTCTCCCTCCACACAGAAAGTTCCCAGACCACAGGAACTGCATCTTGCTCATTTGAAAAATCCCTTATTAGGCCCGACAGAGGGCCTCCTCTTTCTAAGGCGCCCGTCTGTTCACTGATGGTCTGAAATCAGACACAGGCTCGAAGGGGACATGTTACCTGGATGAACTCGGAAAAGTTACTCACTTCTCACAGCCTCCACTCTCCCACCTACACAACAGAATGGGGCACAACAGAACCAGGTCATTATTATTAATATCGGTTCACTACTTATGTATCGGGCACTATGAAATGTTAGGCAACGCCGGTATGTGATTAAGTTATAAGTATTATCTCCAAGGAGTCCACAATCATAAAATAATAATGGTTTCCTGAGAAAGGAGGCATCTTTGTTTTTCTGTCAGATTGCACAGCTCTGCCCCAGGAGCAGCCCCCACGGTGGTGGTCCTCGCGGGCATCCTGTGCCGACACTCAATGCGGCACTTGGCTTCACGTTCTCAAGTGTCTATTTCTCACCGATGTATTTCCTGTGGGTAAGTGGTGTTTTTTTCTGAAGTTGAGTAAACTCTTTGTGGGCGGGTCACCTGACTCTGTTTCTTTTGTCTCCACCACCCACAAGCACGCGGGCCTGTTTATGAGCAGTTGTTTATGATTGGCTGAAACTGTCCTCCCCTTGTAACTGGCCCATAACAACCACTGACCGAGGCCCCGGCTAGGGTGGCTCAGTTGGTTAGAGTATAGTCCTGATACGCCAAGGCTAGAGGTTTGATCTCCAGCCAGGGCACATAAGAGAAGCAACCAACGAATGCATGAATAAGTGGAACAACAAATCGATGCTTTTTTCTCTCTCTCTCTCTCTTTCAAACCCCTCCCCCCCCCAAAAAAAAACCACTGACAGAATTATTACCTCAGGAGTACTTAATTGGATGAAGCAATTTTCCTCACTGTTGAGAGTGCTGTTATCAGAAACACAATTAAACTGTGGCACCAATTTATGATCACAAACTACTTGGCTGGAAATACTAAACAGCTGAAGAACACTCAGGGAGGTTGGGTGGGTGAATGAGTGGCGGGCCAACTCCTGCTCTGTCCCAGGGGAACGGACATGCCATTGTCACCTCACACTGTGTCCCAATCCTCCCTCTCAAAATTGGGGCAAAGATTCAGGGTTTACCTGCAGTAGCAAGCACCTGCATGCCTCTTGAGGCAGTAACTATGGCCATGGCGTGGGATTCCTTATGTCACCACACAGGAACAATTTATATGTGACATATGACACCTAGAGAATTTACTCTGGGGACACAATCAGTGTGCAGTAATAAATAACAAGAGTTGTATTCTGATTTCCGTGTGGCAGCATACCCTGACGCGCCTGGTTCCAGGATGCGTTAGTGACAATACAGCCTCACCATGTATTCGAGGCCATGTTCTGACATCTGTGTTTCAGGGCTGGTCAGACCTAACCCGAGGCGGGGCTGACCACGTAGCTTAAGAAACGAGCAGCAGATCTGCCAGACTTCCTATTCAGTGTTTTCTAAACACTCAGCCCATTTCCAGACCCCTAACATAATTACGATTCCTATACAGCCTGTGTGAGCTTTGTAGTGTTTTGAAAAAAACTAGTGTAAACTTTCCAGATATTTAAGACTCTTGTCCTAATGTGAGAGTTTCTAAAGTTATCTCCCCACTGGCTTGGCAAAGCTTCCCCGTCTCTTCCGCCCAATGCACCTCCAAGTCTTCCCACTGTCTCCTGGCCTGAAATCTCTGCTCTGCCTCTCTTCCTTTGTCTGTTGTGCACCTTTTAAGACTCAGCCGAGACCTTAATTGTCCTGGGATAAGAGGGCCTTCTGCTTGTCATCATGCAATGCTAACAGTTTGTGCCGAGATGCCCATCTCTTGTATCGTCAGTTCCTAAAGGGCAGGGACCAGGTTTAATCCATCTTCATAACCCGGTACTTGGCCCCTGTGCAGCAGTCGGTGCGCTCTTGCAAGACTGAACTGAATGGCTGGGTTTCAAGTGAAACCAGGAAGCACCAGAGATCACACTCCATCTGTTTACCTGGGCGAACACGCCTGTCAGTCAAATCCTGGTTGCCCGGGGCTCTTCCAGTGACAGGCCGGGCTTTCTCCTCTGGCACAGATTTCACGTTGCCCTGAAGGCCCATCTGAAGGCCTTTGGAAGATGGGAACATAAAATTATACTTATCAAAATAAAGAGTGGTGCCGAGTGATGCACATGAACTGTGAAAGCTTTAAACTGTACAGGAAAATATGAAGAATTAAGAGTCACCCGAAACTCCACAACAGAGAGCTTGCCATGGCTGACGTTTTTGGCGAGCAGCCTCCAAACACTTCTTAGGTGCGCCTGTGCAGAGCTGTACACGTACTCTAAACAAATCGAATCTGCAAGTGAGATGTGCTCTCTAGAAGCCTAGTGCACCTTTCACTCAACAACACGCTGTACCAGACCTCTGTTCACTGCAGGGAGCACAGAGCGCCTCGGTCTTCAGCCGCTGCATCCGATGCACAGGGCGGGCAAAAGTAGGTAAGAGTTACAACAGGTAATATGATAATTCATAAATAAATAATAACCCAAGGATAAACTGCTCTGTGTACTCACAACTACAAGTCTACTTTTGCCCACCCCTGTATGTTCCATCAGTGAGGAGGACCGTTGAGCACACAGGTTTGCTTATCCGAGTATCCCCTTACGATAACGCCCTAGAAGTGGTACTGATGAAGCGAAGGGCATATTCTCGTTTAAATTATGTATATATGTAATTATATGCACCACTAAATATATATAACATGTAATTATATATAAAATTTACTCATTTATATTTATATGTAAATGTATAAATATAAAAATATTATATTTATAATATAGTTACATTAAATATATTAACATATATTTATGTTCATAATATGTCTATATTAAATATATAAATATATACATATAAGTTAAATATATTTTCACATTTAACATACTTAAATATACATTTATAGTTAACATGCTTAAATATAGCATATAATTTGCATATAATCTATAAATATACATTTATATAACTTATATAAAAATATATTTATATATCATATATGAATATGTAAGCATATTTATACATTCATATTTATAAGTATATGTGACTAAATTATATATAATTGTATATTTATATATAAATACACCATATATAATATACAATAAATATATAATATAAATATAATTATATAAAATTACATATAATTTAGTCATATATTTAAACTACATAAAAATTTATATATAGATATAATATATGAATGTATTTATTGAATATATTAAATTTATGTATATTTATTAAGTATATAAATTATATATATTTATACCTATAAATAAATAAATATATGTGACTAAATAACTATAACTACTTGGGGCCTGAGGCAAATTGTCCCAGCTTCACATTGCCAGTGACAGCATGAGACAAGTGCCTTGTTCCTGCCAATATGAGCAGTGAAAAATGTTCTGTTTTGCTTTTTTGCGGGAGGCTGTGTGGTTTATTTGATTACTAAGTTGTATATCTTTCTGTATGTTTATTCTCCTTTTGAAATTTCTTCTCATTCAGTTGTCTGATGACAAACTTCGTGTATTTTTCCACAGGAATGGTAGTTCTTTCCTGATGATTGAAGAGTATATTAGTCATGTTAACCTATTTTGTGTTGCAAATAATATTCTCAGTTTGACACTTGTCTTTTAAGTGAGTTTACGCTGGTTTGTTTTTTTCTTGCCACGCAGAGACCTCACATTCCTACGTAATCAAACTGACCAGCCTTTCTTCGAAGGCACTGGACTTTGTGGCATGACGAGGGAGACAGTTTGCAACCTACGACTTTAAAAGCACTCCGGTATTTTTTATAGTACTTTTATGGTTTCGTGCTTTATAGTTCAATCTTCAGATGCAGCTGAAAAACTCTAGTATGAAGAGATGAGTCAGGAAATGGAAACAGTGCCTAATTTGTCCATCTTCTTATTTCCATGGGTGATGGATGCGTTTATGCAATTCCAGTCCCTGAGGGTTAGTCGTCTGTGTCCGCGGCCTCTCGGCTGCTCCACGGAGCTTCACAAAGAAATGAACGCCCTTGCGTTTCTAAATGTCGTCACTGTTCAGGATGAACCCAAGAGGAGGAAAATGCTGAATCAAACCACACACACACACACGGAGAGGGAAAGCAGGGGTGTATTTGATAAACAAAAATATATTGGTTAACTTCTATGGTGGGATACTTTTTAGCCACACTTCTATAGAAATAAGGCACGATATATCTACTGCTCTTAAATCATATATGCCTTAGTCTTTTGATTTTTAAAGACATATTCACACGCCTTACACACAACAGAAGCTGGTCTAGATCAAAACAGAGACAGAATGTATTTACCAGATAAAGAGAGAAGTATTATGTGGATAAATTAGAATATTACACACTTGCAATAAAGTGATTATGTTTCCCCCACCCCTCAACCAGTGTCATCAAAGCTGCTGGTATGACGATGACGGTGATAAATGACAGTCGCCCCGTGTATCATGTGGCAAGTCCTGTTCTAAGGGCTTGACCAGCACTGATACCTGTAAGTCTCACAACTGTCCTCAGGAGGCAGGTAAGTACTAGTATTGCCCAAGCCATACAGATGGGGAAACTGAGGCAAAGACAGTCTCAGCAATTTGCCAAGACTGCATGCTAGTGAGTAGCTGACTGAGGATTTGAAAACAATTTGCCAGATCTCAGGCCCATGCATTTCCCATGACAGTGAATTTCAGGCCACTGGAAACAGCCCTAATTACTACAAGAGCATCTCCAGACACCCTCCTTGTAGCTGAGGAAGAGCTGGAGCGGCCAGTTAGCAAGTACTTCCCAAAGACTCCTGAGCACAGGTTGTTCTGGATTTAGTGGCGCAGACAGATGCCTTATTCCAGGGAGGGAAACCTCCCTTAGCCAAGAGTCGGCACTTTCCACAGGGAATGAAGTCGGTGACACTGTGATAACTCCATGCGGTGTCAGACAGGCACTAAACTTCTCAGGAAGATCATTTCATAAGTTACATATTACAAATATCTAATCATTATGTTGTACACCTGAAACTAATATAATATTGAATGACAACCATAATTGAACAATTAAAAAAAGTTTCTTTAGAGAGTCAGATCCTCAATTCCAGGCACAGTCCCACTTCTTCAGGTAAGTGAACTGGTGTGGTTCTTAGCTTGTTTCCTTTTGTATCAATGGGGAAAAGAACAACCATCATAAGGGAAAAGTCCTTATCAACTATAAAACATGAGTCAAACAGTTGTGCTTTTGATGTAATAATTCAGCGGCAAAACACAGCCACACTTAAGGCTCCGGGTACGGAAAGGAGGTCTCTGCAGCGACCTGAAACGAGATTGAAGCCCCGACAGGTGCTGCTGGGGAGGCGCTGCCAGGCGGGTGCTTACAGCAAAACGGAGATCCTTGCCACCGCCCTAGCCGGGATTCCAGGAAGAAGCCGCTGTTTTGAATTTCTGAATTCTGTGATGTCACTCAGGACAGAATTCCGCTGAGAAGTGTGATGGGCAAAGAAACCCTCACACCCTCTCTCTTGCTGCCGAGTCACTTTTTGAGAACTTCCCCCAGCACAGAACCAGCCTTACCCGCAGCCCCTGTCCTCCGTGCCTTTCACTGGACGGTGCCAGAGGGCCAGGAGGCACCCCACAGCATCTTCACTGCCTTCTCCAATGCCAAGTTCATTCTCATTTTCTGCCTGTGGAAGGGCTCCAGGCAGCGACAGAGAAGAACAGGCCCCTGGAGGGGCAAGAGCAACCAAAGGAAACCCCCAAAGACATAAAACGGAAGGGACCTCACCAAGGGCCCAGCCACATGGCGCTGCCAGTGGTCTCTGCGAATGCAGAGGCTCCCTTGTCCTGCAACCAGGCTGCCTCCGAGCATTAAGTGACAAAGGTCCTCTTCTCCACTTTTCTCTGTACCTAACATTAACAGAACAGGCTCGCAAGACCGGTTGGCAAGGCGGGGAAAACAGCACTTGGATTTTTCCTTTTTTAAACAGAGAAACCATAGAGCCTTTCTTGATTTTCTGTCGTAGAAGATTCTTCCAGCCAGCAACTTCATTCTGACTCTTGCTCAGCCAGGTTGCTATGCACTGAGGGGCCAGGTTGGGTATGTTCGGAGGTGGGCAAGGGAGCGAGCAGAGAGGCTGGACCAATCTCACAACGAATGCTCGAGTGCTAATTATACAGCAGGCATTGTTCTAAGTGCTTTCCATTGTTAACACATCTGGTCCTCCACACAGCTCCAGGTGGTGGGTACCATTATTATCTCCATATAATACAACAGGAGAGGAAACTCAGAAACCAACAAGAGTAAGTTACTCGTCAAAGACAACACAAGAGGTGGGGGAGCTGGAGCAAACCCTGGCTGGGAGAAGGGGACCTACAATCACCACATGGTACAGGCTTGGCTCCTCTCTGCTGCCAAAGCAATAAGCACCTATCAGAATGGCCCAGAAACTGTCCAAAACAAGACAACGCAACTACGTTATTTGGGGCAGCTTCCCTGAGTCAGACTCTGGGCTGAGACACCGTCCTTTTGGAAATGTGCGATGAAACTCCTGGCCGAGGTGGGCTGACTCCTATAATTTCGCAAACGCCTTGTTCTCTTCTCGCCGTTAAGACCATTTCCGAGGCTCAGCTCAAGACATTATGGACTTTTTAAAGACTTAACCCGGGGCCAGGCTCCCCACTCATCCTGACTTCACGTTTTTTTCCAGCTTGTTTATGACGGCGATCCAATTCCAGCACAAAATCATCAAAGATGCCTCCTGTCCTCAAGGTTCTTGATGGACTCGATGAAAACAAAATGAGGGGAAAAGATTTGGTCCCTGACCTTTGGGAAATAACAACTTCAAAAGTCAATAGAAACTTCCTACGCGAGCAGAAACATTACATTAGAGGCAGCTGAACACTAGGACCTAGCAGCATAGAGAGACGAGCAGGTTCACCTGCCCCTCCTCATCGGCCAAGCAGTCTGGAAATCTCTGCTTCTCTGCTGGTGCGGTGCGGTGCGCCCGAAACCCTGCTCCCCACTGGGCACGCCTCCCTCCCCTGCAGAGTCAGAGCTGGGCAGGAGAGCGGCTGCCTCTGCCCTACGCCTCTTCTCTTCGACTCAGGAGTAAGTAAACCCCAAAACGGAAACTTGAAATTCTAAACACCAATGCTACCTATCAGGGCCTCAAACCAGCTCTCTCCGGGGGGAATACAGTGTGAGTTATGTATGCGCTTTAAATGTTTCTAGTAGCCACATTAAATAAGTAAAAAGAAACTGGTGAAGTTAATTTTTTTTTAAATGTTACAGTTAACCCAATATATCCAAAGTGTTATCGTTTCAACACGTAATACAAAAGTTATGAATAAGTTATTTTACATGCTTCTCTTCATACTAAGTCCTCACAATCCTGTGTCTGTTCCACACTTGTAACATACCTTGTTTAGGTCTGGCCACACTTCACGTGCTCAGAGTCCCATGGGGGCAGAGGCTACCGCACTGAATGGCACAGAATTAAACATTCTTCCCTCTGTCACGGTCTCACAAACACAGACGGATGAATTCATCATCATTTCACACACTCAGAAATCACTCTAGGAAGAAAAGTGAATTCGTACTTTGCCTCCAGCTGCTTTGAATCTCGAATCTGAGAAATTTGAATCTGATATGTTTTCTTAGTTGATCTTCACCATAACCTGGGAAGTTGGTCCCTGTCACATTTCAGATGGGTGACAGTTTGGCATAATGTCACACACACACACACACACACACCTGTTACATGTTCTCAGTTTACGTAGCCTAGACCAGAACGGAAGTCACACAGCAATGTGGAGCCCAAGTGAGAGAAATCAGCCAAGTTCCTTCATACTCAGTTGTACACCACCAACCCAGAAAGGTTTTCTGTAATAATCTCAACACCTCCACTGAAGGGAGGCTTCATACCCATTAGACTCTCTTGGTCTGTAAGCCAAACTCAGCATCTTTCAAGGCCACCCAGTCACGAGGGGGGAACCAGCATGGTCAGGGCCCAACCTGACCCCTGATGATCTCTCCACCTCCAGCTCCTGGCATTCCAGGAACCCTCTGTCCTCTCTGGGCGATGCAGTCCCTGCCTGCAGGGGACTAAGCAGCTCATCACAGGGATGACTCACATACAAACAATGCAGGATCAGACATGTGAACAAAGAAAACCAAATGTAAGTAGGTATGAAATGGACAACTTCCTGAAGGTGTTAGAAAAGCTTTGTGCAAGTTTCGGTGACACTTGGGAGAAGAGCAGGATTTAAAGAGATGAAGGCAGGAGACAGGGGCCGTGCCAAGCAGAGGTGCTGGCTGGTGTGCCGGGGGGTCTGGAGGGTGGGGAGTGTGCAGAGAGGTCACAGTGCAAGTGGCCCGGTCTGGCTGGAGAACAGGGATCAGGATGCACAGAATATGAAACAAGGCTGCCAAGAAGGGCGTGAGCCACGTTCAGAGGTTCTGAATGTCCACTAAGGATTTCGGACTTTACTGGTTAAGACTCCATGCACCAGAATGTTCCGGAACAGGAGAATAACAAGACAGAGAAGTATTTTAGAAAAATACAACACAATCTGACATGGTGCAAGAAATTAACATTTGAAAACAAACAAGTACAAGCACACAAGCAAACGAACAATAGAGGGGATCCGTGGAGATGCGCCGGGAGAACCCTGTGCTATTCTGGCTCACGGGCTCCACCCGCCTAAACTCTGGTGGCGGCAGGAAAAGTGATGCTGGGAGCAAGTTCAGAGTCACAGGATCTGGGAACCAGAAGAGACAAGGTCCTCGGCTTGAAAGCCTTTGCAAGACGAAAACCTACATTCCTGGAAAAACGGTCATGGCCTTCATGCAAGCAGGGAAGTCAATGGAACTGAAGAGCTTCCCTCTCTCGGGGAGGGGGGAGCGGCAGCAGAGGCAACGAGCTTGGGTTTGAAACATTCACTTCCCTAATAAGACCCGAGTCTGCTCTACGCACCCGCTTCCTCCATAGACTGCGTGAAGGACTGTTGAAAGAAATCCACCGAGCACTTGCCTTTCCTTCGAGCTTGCTTAACCAGGTCATGATAACTTGAACCCGCTGGTCACTTATTTCGTGCAAGCTGGTCTGGCAGTCTGCTCAGCTGTCCTCAGACTGACCTCAGCAGATCTGCTGGCCACTCTTCACATCTGCTCTGACCAATAAGGGAAGGAAGTTCCGATCTGGAGATGTGCTTTCCAGCCTGGATTTCACTTCGGAAAGGGCCACAGTATGTAAGGCACAAGTCTAGATCTGAAACTTTTTACGCTTCGATATTTAAAGTGGAAGTCCATAGGTAAATGTCAGTGATCAATTTCCTCATCGATGACCCCGATTGATGAAATCTAGATGTCAAGATGCTCATGTGTCACTTCATCCTTGACGGTGGCATAGTCCACACAAATTCTGTCACACGCATTTGGAGTGTGGTCAGGCTCCTACGTAAATTGAAACACCACAGAGACCAAGCTGCTTCACAAAAACAGAAATTCCCTGTAAGAACACAGTGCTAATCAGTGCTCCCTGGCAGGGCCTCGGAAGCTGCGGAATGAAATTCACACCCTCAGGAAAAGATGCTACGTGCGTGTACCCACACCGAGAGACACATACTTCAGAGCTGACCCCCAAGTGTCACGCTTCACAGGCTTTTTCAGTGCTTCAACAACACGTGGTAATAACGTCTTCAAACATCTTAAAGCTTTGAGCTTTTGAAAAGTGAGTTAGGCCCCTTCATTCAGTTAAAAGGAGATGAGCGATTTACAAAGCAGGCTATGACTGTGCGGGTTGGAATACAATCCAGTCACGGGGCTCTCACTGCCTCTCTCAGTGGGTGTGATGACCAGTCTCCAAAGATGCCCCCCCACTAGGGAGCAGACTGGGGAGATGGAGAGCCTTTGTGTCCCCTTGCCCCTGGGCGGGTCTTGTGACTTGTGGCTTTCGTGGACTTTGAAGCCCAGGTCTTAAGAGCTCTGGCAGCCTCCACTTCATCTCTCGGAAGCTGCACCCACATGAAAAGCTGAGACTGCCCAGCTGGAAACAGAGGCCTAGAGGACAGGGAGGCCTGAGCCCTCTTGGTCAGTTGAGCCCGGCTGAACTCCACGTTGAATGCAGCTGCCTTGAGCCCAGGCAAACAGAGCAGATGAACCCCAGCCACCCACAGAATTATGAGAAATAATAAACAGGTGCTGCTTCAAGCCACTGAGTGGGGGGTTCTTCGTTTTACATGGTAATAGGCCACCGAAACAATGGGAAACAAAAGATACCAAATGGTTAGAAGGGGCCCATTCAGAGGTGGCCAAATGATCAGTGGCCTTCTGCGGTCATTTTGGGGACTGTGCACTTGTGTGTGGAAACCAGTTTCAGTGGAGAGACACAGATAGGACCTGCTCTTGTCCTGCTCAAACACTAGCACTCGGCAATGGCCAGGGTGCTGGTGCTGGCGCTGGCAGGCACAGGGCACCGTGACGATCCTCGCCCCCCAGGCCTTTGTCGAGCTAGAAAAACCATCTCCCTTGACTGGTTTACAGAGCTCTCTCCCTCCTCGTGTTCCTGCCCATGTTTGTTAGAGAGGATAACAAGATGACAAATGCAGGCGTGAAGAAAGCTTCCACACGCGTTTTGGGAGGATGCAGAGAAGTTGGCAGAGGCCTCAGGTGCACCCCCAGCCTGGACACCGTATGGCCCCACAGACTGGCCGGCCCGGAGTGGACTGGATTGTCAGGCCCCGTTCTTGACCCCTCTCTCCACACCCTGGCCATGAATGCACTGTGGTCAGATGCACTTCCCTGCCTCTCGTCTTTGAACCTGTTCATGTGACTTGACTTGACGGCTGGTACCAGTGCCAGCGTGCGGCATCTTGTACCTTCCTTGCACTTCTACCCTTTGCTAAAGGAGGGCATGCCCCGTTGGCTCATGGTCCCAGGAGGAAGATGAGAGACATTAGGGCAGAGCCACTCGGGCTGACCCACCAACTCCTGACCAAGGGACACGTGCTCATTGCTGAACGCCACTGGGACCTGAGCCAATAGCTGCCCAACACAAGGCTCCTTTATTAAATGTAACATTTGAAAACCACAAATGGTGCTTGAGGACAACGGAAAGTCTTCTTGGCTATCACAGTTGTAACTAAATTAGCAAAAGGATGTTTAAGTTCCAATGAGTTGTTTTTCCAGAAACTGGTTTCCATGTTCTATCAGGGGTGTCAAACTCATTTTCACCAGGGGCCGCATCAGTCTTGCAGTTGCCTTCAAAGGGCCGAATGTCATTTTAGGACTGTATAAGTGTAACTACTGCTCAACCGGGGCAAGGAGCTCGGCACTGCCGCTGGGTAGAAACAAGGTGCCAGGCTGGATAAAACAAGGTAGAGGGTTGGGTTCGGCCTACGGGCCTTGTGTTCGCCACCTGTGAGATTCTAGATGCTAGTTTTATGAAGATGTGAGGTCTCTCTTCTCCTCACATACTCTAAATCTTATAGAGCTAAAACCACTAGAAGCAAATTAATTCCAGGGCTTCTTACTTCTTACAAGTACTTACAAGTACTTCTTAAAGCAAAAGCAAAACCCTCTTTCCCACGTACACTAGTCCCCTTTACCATTAGTCCTTCGGCAACATTCCCCAGTCCTCACCAGGGGGTGGAGGCAACCATTACGATGGATCAAAAACTAGAGACTCGAAATGCAGGAGAATTGTTTGAAATGACTAAACAGTGCAACTGTAGCTATTTACACGTCACCATTATTTCAGCAAAGTTCTTCCTCCAACCAGAGATGAAGAGGTGCTTTCAGGAATACAAGGGCCATGTAAATGTCAAGTAGTGGGTATTATTGTTAAAGTAATTCAACAGACACTGCTTCAACTGCCTTGTACTAACTGGATTTTTGTACTGACACACAGAAACGATTCATCGGGGCAAGAGCTCATCTTCCAAGGAACACAATTAAGATGAGATGAACTCCAAAGCCTAGAAGTGGTCAGGCAGGGGCTGACAGTGGCCAGCGAGGGCACTGGGCTTGCTGTGCGATCAGTGGGGAGCTCAGTGGCTGCCTGGAGGCCACGGTCATACTGAAGGGGAAACCATTGCCCGCCCCACAGACTGCTGCCTCCAGGAATGAAGACCCAGTGGCGTTAAAGCTTCGAAAGAAATCTGGGGTTTCATGAGAAATGTCCTGATTCTTAAAGGCCATCTTACTTTACATTGTAAAATTCGCTGGAAGTCGAAGAAAATGTATCAGCAGGCCATATGTGGCCACAGGCTGGCAGTTCTCGACCTTCGCACTTGGCATTCTAAAGTCAGCTTGAAACGTCACAGAGAGGCTAAACGATGATTCTTAAGTTCCTTGTATTTCTATTTTTGGATCTGAAATTTTATTGTCACATAACCTCCCCACCCACCGGCAAACACTTCATTCTCTCATTTATAAATCCTTACTCCCTCTACTTTTGGACCTCGCTGCTTTCAGTCTATAATTCTCTACCAGGACACTCTCATATACAGGTGTCCCGCATACCTGTATAAGTCCTTCTAGTTACCGAAAACTTGATGCAAATGCTGGCGTTTGCATAAAACCCCCATGACCCTCCTTGAAGTCCCCTACATATAAATTACAACAGAATTGTCCAGTGGGTCAGATCTGCATTGATTTCTATCCCATCTCATCAGCCCGTTTCCCGGCACCCCCAAAGGCTGTAACACAATAACACCACCACAAGGATTCACCCGATGGAAATCAAAGGCTGGGACCAACAGGCCAAAATCAAGTTCAAAGGCACTCACCGCCAAACACATCTCCGTTCTGGTAGTTCTTCCCTTTCTGGGCGTCCTCTTCATTTTGCACAGTGGCAACATGCTTGGCGGAGGCACAGCCCATAGTCTCATTCGCTCAGCTTCAGCCGGGCTGAGCTGCAAATCATCTCTACAGACACGGGGACATCTTTCTTTTCTTTAAACACGAAGAAAACCAACCTTCCTGCTGAGTCTGTCAAGGTGTGCGCACCTGCAAGAAGTGAAAGCTAGATCAGTATGTGTGAGAAAAAACTCATGTCTGGGCGGCTTGCTGTGTGGCGTGACCACAAGGCACTAGAATTCCTGCACAGCCTCACCGCGCTGGGGATGTGACGGCGCCCCGTAGAACGTGATGCCCCATGGGCCATCCTACCTCATCCCCGTACAGCAAGCAGGAGCAGGCGGCATGGCCCCTGTACCACGTGGCTGAACTTTTAGAGGAGATACAAATATATGCACATATTTATTCCAATAAATACCGGAGCACTACTACTTGCTACCATATCTGTAAAGCCATGCATGTTTGCTAATGTTCTGGAATATGAAAACCTTCAGCCCTGGCCAGGTAGCTCAGTTGGTTAGAGTACGGTCCCGACAACGCTAAGATTGTGGGTTTGACCCCAGGTCAAGGCACATACAAGAATCAACCAATAAATGCATAAATAAGAGGAACAATAAACTGATGTCTCTCTCTCTCTCTCTCTCTCAAATCAATCAATAAAAAAATACTTTACAAAAAAAAATCATCAGAGGATGGAAGGCATGCTTATGAGATGCACATCACTCAGGAGGCTGCAGAAAGTTCTCCCTGTTCCCCATCCTGTTCTGCAGGCCCGATCTCAGTTCCTCTCACTTTGCCAGGAGGGGACACTCCTCTCACCAGCTAAGGGTCATTGTGATTGTCAACGCCACTGCTGCTACAGGTCTGCGTTCCCGGCCAGCACGTATCAGAGCAGCACCCCCTTGTTCCACATCACCAGCTCCACTGGCAAGATCACAGGTGTGGCCTCCCAGAGTGAATTCCTTCCTTTTTACAAAGGAATGTGGGGAAACCACCTCACAGCACAAAGGTGAGCAACCAGAAGAGAGAGGGGAGACCTGCCTTGCCTGTCTGTTGCCAATGCTTCAGAATAAAGAAAGTGAAAACAGAAAACAGAAGGGGGAAACCCTAACAAAATTCCCAAAGGACAGGGGCAATCCAGTGGCAATTTACAGTGGTCCTCTCTGGAATTCTCCTTCCTCTCCCTCACCCCGGCTTCGTGTTCCAGCCTCCTATGCTATCCAAGAAGTACATGTGAGAATCTAGGACATGAGTGGTCCTTGGCTGCCCACCCTTGAAAAGCATGGTGTAGTGTTTGAAAGTTGTCTTGGTATCAACAAATCTTACTTGAATTTAAAATTTGAAATCACATGAAAGTCAAATACATTGCAGCAGGCCAACAAACATAAAACATGTAGGCATTTTTAAGGGACGTCCCCGTTATCCAGGCTGGAAGTGGGGGACAGGTTAACAAGCAGATCAGATGTGATTCACATTCAATTCAAGTGATGACGACTCAGGAAGTTTCCATTCCATTATTTTTAAAAAAACCACTACAGCTTAATGTGAGCACTCCCCAAATCATCAGTAGGCACAGATTTTGTTTTTGAAACATATACACTATATAGCTTACAGCAGTAATTTCAAGAGTGACGTTCTTAAATTTTACAACTTCATCAAAATGATATATTACTATTTTGCCCATTTTGAAAGCGATAGGAACCCATTTGAGAGACATAGGATCTCCAATTCATCAAGCTGACTGTGGATCGCTGGGGAAAATTTTTTACCATGTTATCGCCATTCTGCACATAAACAATTGTCTGGTTATTCATTCATTTAATCAGCAGATTCTTATTGAAAACTACTAAGTGGCAGGCATGTGTTGGGTAGGTACTGGGTATACGGCAGCAAACAAGACAAGATAGGGTCTGCCTCCCCATCCCCACGGACCACGGACACTCAGAGAAGGGACATCACTAGAAAGACCGGTTCCACAGCGACGTGGTCCCTCCACTGCAGGCTAAACACAGGATAATGGGAGGTCACCCCACGGCACCTGGCTCGGCCTGGTGAGAAGGAAGGTAAAGGTCAGGTTCAAGGCCTGAACACAGCTAAGCAAGTCACTAAAATAGCCTTGAACTGCATCTTTCATGCCTGATGTACGTCAAGGTTTCAATTCTACAGAAAATTCTCTTACTTGACCTCCAACTAACCGAGACCTCAAATGGACAGATCTTCAGAAATGTACCCCTAATGACTGATACAGCAATCTACTCAAAAACATCCCCCTTTGGCTTGTACCAGCCTTCCCATAAACCCTGGCAGGGTTTTCAGCTTCCGTTTTTCCATTAGCTTTGCTCGGCCTTTCTCTCCCAACCCCCACACGTTCCATCCCTCTACCTCCTTGAAACTGCACCACTCGGGGAGGTAAATCTGAGCGTGCAAACGAGCGTGTAGAGACCACAACACAGGGCAGATCTGAGAGCCTCATTTTCACATATTGTTATTAACAATACGCTATTTCTGAAGCCACAGATCACAGCGTGAGAATTAGACAGAGACATCTCTTTGATGTTTAATGGAAACTTCTAACTAATACCAAGCCTCACTGAGGATAATTTTTTTAAAACTAAATAATCTATATGATAGGATCATCAGCCCCTCTAAATCCATGGGGTGTCAATAATTGCCCACAGACAACAGTGTGGTGATTGCGGGGGTGGGAGGTGGGTGGAAGTGGAAAAGGGGATAAAGGGGATAAGTGGTCATGGAAAAATACCATAAAAAATAAACTCTGAAAAAATGATAAAAATAAGTAATGGCTTTGTGTAAAAGTCCGCCCAAAAGGTTGTATGGCTACATACCTGTTTCATCGAATAAGCTGTAACCCCTAGCCACATGCTATAAGTTGATTTAATTTGCACCATCTCTACAGGACATTTTCCCTACTTTTGCTAAAATGCATTAGCAGATTTGTAGATCCAATTCAAAAATTTTTAAAAAGCACTAAGAAATGTGTCACCACGCAGTTTATCTTTCCCGTCCTCACACCTCTTTAGCTAATACTTCAGGTATCATTATAACAGGAGAGAGTTCTTTTCTTTGCACAGGTAAGTCCATTAGTTTTCTATGAATACATATTATATACACAAGACACGTCTAAACTTTTATAAGGAAAGATTGTGATAGCTTTTTCAATGCTGATCTTCTTTTATTTTTTCAGCTTCATTGAAGTATAATAGACAAAACTGCAATATACTCAATGTGGTGATTTGATACATATTCATTGTGAAAGCATTCCCACCATGGAGATTTAAGTGTTAACACATCCATCACCCCCTTCCTTCCTTCCTTCCTTCCTTCCTTCCTTCCTTCCTTTCTTCTTCCTTCCTTCCTTCCTTCCTTCCTTCCTTCCTTTCTCTCTTTCATGAGAACACAAGTTCCACTCTCTTGGCAAATCTCAATTACACAATACAGGGTTATCACATAGCCAGCATATTATTTTTATATACATTAGATCCTCAGACCTATTCATCTTGTAACTCAAAGTTGGTGGCCTTTCACCAGCCTCTCCCCATCTCCCCTACCTCCCAGCCTCTGGCACCCCCGTTCTTCTCTCTGTTCCCGTGAGTTTGACTTAGGTGACACCAGACAACAACACGGTATTGTCTTCCTTTGTTTGGCTTATTTTACTTATTAGCATTATGTCCTCAAGGTTTATCTGTATTCTTGTAAATGGTAGTATTTCCTTCTTTTTTAAGGATGTATATAAAACCTCACATTTTCTTGATCCATTCATCTATTAATGGACACTTAGGTTGCTTCCACAGCTTGGCTCTCTGCCAGGCAGTGCTATCCTCACCTCTGGATGGATCCCCGGGTGGGGGGGCATTGCTCGTGGCTTTTTTCTTTACCTTCATGTTTTGAACTAGAAGCACAGTGTCATAAAAAAACCTACTCTTCTAAAATTGGGAAGAAAAAAAATAAGCAGAGTCTGTTTTCAGAAAAATCAAAGAGATAACTGACTTAAAAAAAAAAGTCCTTGGGAAAACATTTGTATTTATGTGACATGATGGATAATTTCACTTTCCTCCAATTAGTCACGGACGTTTTCATTTTGGATAGAAAAGCCGAAAATACTATAGATAGTTCCATTGTCAAGAAAGATACTTCTAGAAATGAATTAAAAGTGGCAAACCCCGTGAAGAAATCCTGGGCCAGAAAGAACACGAATATACCACAGGCGACGTGGAGGACCGGAGAGGCATCAAACGCTGCTGCAATGGGCATGCTGACAGCTGTGAAGCCAGCAAGCAGCTAAGAAAAAGATACGGCCACATTACCAACAGATCAGGAGCAAAGCCCCCCTTTCTTCCTCTGATTAAAAAGGGAAGTCAAGATAAGGCGGCATCTAAAAACTCCTTTCTTTTATTGAAGAGAGAGCCAACATCTAAGCTCCATATAGAAAAAACGTATGTACAAATAACATCAGTCTGTTTGCCCATCTGGTCCGCTTCACTGTAATGAGTGTTAATACAGCAGCCCACTGGGGGTGGGGGAAGAAAGGCAGTTTAAAAGGGATTTCTAGCCATGAAGCTTTGGTGTCCTTGGGCCATTGTTAACACCCTCTCACATTTCATTGTGCATGTTAAAAATAAGGCATAAAGAGATGTCGCATGTGACATGAGGATAACCTGAGAAAGTCAAACCTTCTGTGACAAGCAATTGCTGGCATCTGAGAAGATGCTCATTCCCCACCTCACACGCATCCGGTGGGGAGGCAGTTGACAATACGCTATTGTCTCCAAAGAAACAGGAAGTGTGGCTTCTGCTTTCTTTATGGGAAAACTCTCACTTCCACAAATAATGACGTCCAGACGTGTCTCTCAGGAACAAGAAGACGCCCTGTGCAAGAGGATCCATTTCTGCTGGATTTTCTGCAGGGAGGTGTGGGGAAGAGGAGGTGTGGCAAGGTGACAAGGGCAAGAGTGCTGGAGTGGGAGTGGTCATGGGTCGCATGCCTGCTTCAGTGCCAAGGCTGGACTTCCTCTCTGGGACCCTGCCTCTTTAATTGTATGATCATCCTAAACACGTGCCCAAGTGATGCTACAGATGAGATTACCACTCACAAAGAGGCCCTTTCTTACCTGGGCTCGATTTATTTAGAAACTTTGTCTCAACCTTTACCCAGTTAGGACATCCTTGCAAACTTCTTCCCCGCCCCGGCCCCCGCCCAAATTTCCAGAAATCCCATGAGATCTAAAGATTATCATCAATGATATTTTGGCCCAGGGGTGTTGACTTTAATGGTGTACACAGTTTAAAGATGAACAAAGCCTAGCTCCCCCTTTCCTCTTTTCTATCCAGATGTTAACAAATAAAAGTGAAATGAATTTTAAAGCTATTTCTTATAGGAAGCTGGTTAGAAGTTCTTGAATAACTGTCCTCAGCTAAGGATTTAAGAGTTCAGTGCCTTATCCTGCACCTGAACACTCACAGGTTCGTGCCTGGCTGACACTCTTTCTGGGAAGGCAGGACCAGAAAACACTGGGGCCCTGATTAAAGTCACCCGCCCACGCTAGGGTGAACCTGTGCGGAATTATGCTGTTTCTAGATTTGGTCCTCAGTGATCAAGGCTAACAGCAGAAACTCCTGGACTCCAGAAGTCCTCTGTCTTCTTTCCACTTCCAAGACCAGAATACCCAGGGGACCTCAGGGAAGCTGTCCTCCTGTGTCAGTGGGAAACCTTCCGTCTCATGACACTGCTGGTTCACCACGTCACTTGGGATAAAACTGTGTGATCTCTTGGTCAGTAGTCCAATCACAATAGCAGCTTCCACTCTTTTTAAGAATTATTTGGAAAATCCAGGTAGATGGTGAAATGTTTTGAAAAGCACTTATAAATGCAGGGCAACAGTCTTCTGTGCATGCTTTGCCATGCTGAGTGCATGATGTTACCTGTCAAAACCATGGTGTTCCATGAACATTGGGTGGAATTGGTTTGCCAGAGAGCTCCTGTAGGCAGCCCCAGAGAAAATGAGTGAAACAGATGAAAAAAGGAGAAATAAAAATCAAGAAATGATAAAAAACTGCTCTGGTTGGTGTTGCTCAGTGAATTGAGTGGTGGCCTGCAAACCAAAAGTTCACCAGATCAATTCCCAGTCAGGGCACATGCCTGGGTTGTGGGCCAGGTCCCCCATTGAGGGTGTGTGAGAGGCAACCACACATTGATGTTTCTCTCCTTCTCTTTCTTTCTCCCTCCCTTCTCCTCTCCTTAAAAATAAATAAAATCTTCAAAAAAAAAGAGAGAGAGAGAGAGAAATGATAAGAAACTGAAAGTAGAAGAAGTATGAATTACTACAAAAGCACAATTTGATTTTAATCTAAACAAGTCAGTCGTGATTCTTCCTTGAATGGCCAGTGGAAAACATCCTGGGGGATCTGCATGTTGAAACATGAAGAACAGATGCGATTCCTGCCCTCAAAGGGCTAGCACTCAGTAGGGATAACAGATCATACACAACAAAATAAAATAAAAGTCCAATGACTAATGCAGGGAAAGAAAGGGATCGGAGATGTTCTTGAAAGTCATAGGCTATTTCAAGTTAATTAAATTACTGCTTGCCTCAGCTTATTTTTTGCAACAAGAGACGCTGGAACATCCAGCGTGCTCACTGTGCTGCTCTGAGACCCTGGGTAACAGATGTCAGGTCAGTTTTGAACTGTTGATCCTCTTTAACACCATGAAGTACAACAGAAGGGCAGCTGGATTAGCCCCTCGGAAATCCGAATGTCACTTCCATGGTGCCAAGCACAGTCGAATGCCATTGACCTGGTCTGACGTGCACAGTGGAAAAACACGTATGGCGCTTTCATCACTCAACTAAGAACCTCAGCCCTGATTGGTGTGGCTCAGTGGGTTGGGCATTGTCCTTCAAAGTGAAAGGTCGCTGGTTCGATCCCAGCCTGGGGCACATGACTGGGTTGTGGGCCAGGTAGCCGGTTGGGGGCATGCGAGAGGCAACCAACAATGTTTCTCTCCTTCTCTTTCCCCTCCCTTCCCCTCTCTATAAAAATAAATAAATGAAATCTTTTTTAAAAACCTACTGTGTTCCATGTTTTTATTCAGTTCCATCTCTAAATTTAATACCAGCCTGGCTCAGGTCTCAGCCTTAAGCTGGTTACTGGGTGGATAAAAAGAAGTATAACCACCTGACATAAAAGGCAACTAATTATCTAAACTAATCATTAGAAGCAAATATGAGAACCATTCCCAAACAACAACAAAAAAGCCTGCTTATATTTTATTTGCAGACTTTGGTACTAGTATTTGTGTATGAACATATTTCATGGCCTCAGAATTACATACTTTTAACAAAGTAATGTAGTAACACTTTGACAAGATCTGAATCCTAGAAACTGAAAAACAGCGTTTCCCCTCAAAATCTAAACACACGTGCCTCTTCCCTCCTAAAATAAGCTTTCCTGCTTTCCCCGCCTCCCTACTAAAATGCATGGAATCACCCAGGAGAGTCTGGAGCGAACTCTGGTCTAAGTCCCTGTGCTCTGGCTTGGGCCACACTCTCCTGGGTCTGAGGGGAAGTCAGCTGTGATCCAGGGACTGAGTGAACCCACCATGCCCGCGGGGCTGAGAGAGGCTGACTCAAATAAGCATCCCTAAGGGGAAGCCTTGGTACCTGGAATTCTGTCTTCTAGAACCTTCAAGTGCCATCCAAAACAGCTCCAGGGCTAGAAGTGCCCTGAGAACTTAAAGAAAGCAAACAGATAAAAGTCCTGCTGGCGAAGAACTTAGTGTGTGTGTGTCTCTCTCTTCCTCTCTCTCTCTCTCTCTCACACACACACACACACACACACACACACACCGTAAAAGTTCTACGGATGCGAAGATCATACCCAATATGTTGTGGTTTTGTGAGGGAAGGAGCTGAGTGGCTTTGGGCAAGTTATGAAGTTCACAGCGCCCTGGGCCCTCATTTACAAGACGGGATAAGACCGCATGAATTTTGAGAGGAGTGGATGAGACGCTATACGTAAGGCACTTAGGACAGTACCTAGCAATCAGTAAACAACTGATACGTGATAGTTATTGTCATCATCGTCACCATCATCATTACTACTTGGTTTTTAGGAATTGCACCAAAGTAAGCAGGCAGACGGAACATTCTGCAGCAGGAGAAGCCCAGGGGGCACGTGCAGCCCCTGCAGAGAGACCCCAGAGCTGTGCCTGGGGGCAGGGAGGGCAGCCTCTACACGGCACATCCCCGGGCTCTGAAGGCAAAGGCTGCTGTGTGAGAACAAGGTGAAGGTCAGAGAGCCCTCCCAAGCTTTGTGACGGTCTCACTTCTTCCTGCTATCACGTGTTCACTGGTCTGTATTCGCCCCCAGGGAGAGTTCCAAGGTAACCACCAGGCCCTAATCATTCTTTTCCATATCCCCTGTGGCACAGGTCAGGCCCACAGTAGGCCTACAATAGATGCTGAGTGAGAGAATGCTCTTAGATAACTCTCTTCACAAGGAAATGTCCAGGGCTTTTAAGGAAGGCTGCCCTCCTCAGCCCCTGTCCTAGGTCACCAGCGGGGACAGTGACGTCTTTACCTCACCAGTAACCACGGTTAAAGATGTTCGTCACAGACAGTGTGAAATCACATGCAGTATATACGCTCTGAAAAGCCAGGGAGGAAATGGTATGGAATATCCTCCTAGTATAAAGCAATTCTGAAAGCTTTTGACACACCGTTGGTCCTAAGCTGCCCCAGAAAATTACACTAACTATTTACTTCAACAATCATTTTTGGGGGGAGGGGGGCTTATTTAGCTCTCAGCATTTCATTACAGACCAGAGATTCCAATAAGGTAAGTCAGCCATACCTTGATGTGCATTTCCTGACTTTCAATTAAAATCAAGAGACGTTTAGAGATGCTTCTAAAACTCACCCATCTGAAAAATCAAGATGTTTTTTTGGTTTGGGCTCAGGTTTTTTTTTTTTAATTGCTGACGTGTAAATCTTTGATTAGCTCCTCAAGACAAAGAACTATTTTAGAATGATGT